>AYEL01074758.1:0-18925 GCA_000484575.1 Olivierus martensii | reverse complement strand
TAATTTACTGATTCAATAAAGCTGCAATGCTTAATCGCAAATCAGACTATCCACTCAATTCTCGATCCAGAATTGGCGGCCAGGCGGCGCTCAATTTCCGCTTTCGATTTGCTATTTTGGTTTCGATTTGGCAGTTGGTTTGATGAGACACAATTCCTGGTAAGTTATTAATTTAGATGATGAACAACGATATAAAATATGAAAATAAATACAATATTATACAATATTATAAACTACAATATTAACTTAACAGTTACTGTTAAGTTAATATTGTAGTTTTTCATCGTGAGGTTAGCTAATGGCCGAAATCTCACAAAGCAAGAACCAATTATCATATTTTACATATAGTTAATTCTTCGAATAGTGCAAGAAATTCATAAAACCAATTATTCGCACTAATCGAGGCCTATTTGTACATCGTTATCTGAAGCTGTCATTATTCAAGGCACCACTGTATTTCCATTCTGGTCCAATTGTTTTGATTATTCGCACTAATCGAGGCCTATTTGTACATCGTTATCTGAAGCTGTCATTATTCAAGTCACCACTGTATTTCCATTCTGGTGCAATTGTTTTGTTATTTTTATTATTTATAATTGTTTCTTTCTCACTTCTTTTTATAATTTCTATTGTTTCGGCTATCCATAAGTCCTCTTTATTATCTAGATTTTATTATTATTTTAGCTTTATCCCACTGTATTTCAACACTACATTTTAAAGTAATGTAGAAATACAGTAATGATGCAGATGCAGACATATTGAAATGAAGTTAATATGAATAATTAGTGCCTAAAATTAAAGGAAAAATAAAATATAATGTTTTTGTTAATAATTGAAAAATCTAGTTTCCACATTTTAAAGAAAGTTGCATGTAAGTCTACCATAACTAATGGATTATCTGTAAATAGGGAAAAATCTATAAATATAATTTTATTTTGTTAATTTTATATTTACATTAGGAAATCTTTGAATTCAATCTGGATCAAAATGAACTTGGCATTATCTGGATTAAAATATAGATAATACTGCTTTATTCAAATAATAATTATTCATTGTATTCACTCTTGTCTTTTGATTAGAGCATTATTTGTACAGACATTGTCAAGTAACAGCTAGTTCCTTCCCAATCTTAAACTTTGTTACATCATATTTCTTAGAATGTCATTATTTTGTGTATGTTTAATGTTTGTATTGATATTATATGATTGATTGTATTAGAGTAAGTATTCATGTATAAGTTATAACATATTCAAGAACTTCATTACTTTGTAACAGGTATTTAATATTATTTCTTTTTTGAGTTAAATATATATGTTTTTGTTTAAACTCAGTGTCTATAGGCTGGTATTTAGTGCTCTTGAATGATCCCTTGGAAGTTAAGATACAGTTACTTGATACAGTCTGGATGAATCATCAAAAGTAATTGAAAAGTGTATCTTATATTAGAATGCTTTTTATAGCATTTATTTACACATTGCAGTACCACACAATTAAAATATGGCAAATTCAGCAATATTATAAAACAAAATTTTAAACATGGATTTATGTTCAAATACATGTGCATCATCGATAAAGCCATTAAAAATATAATTATCAATTAAAAGTGAATCCAGATGATAATGTAAATATATATAAATATGATCCTGCATCAGATAAAATTGCTAAAATAGCAAATTGTAACTTAGTGCTCTATAAACAGAAACAGCCCTTTTTCATTAAAAAAAACAGGGGTTATAAGTCTACCAAATCAAGAAGAATTCATAGGAAAGATATGTTGAACATTAAAACAAAGACTGTTAGAACATCAACTTGATATAGCCAATGTGACCAAACTAAAATTATTAAGAATATGTTCACAGCAGTAGAGTCAAAATTAACAGAGCAATACAAATTTTTAAAATAACATACATATGTCATCAATAAAAATGCTCCAAAAAGTCTACCTATGTTTTGGATTTGGAATAAAATAAAAAATAAAATTAATAATACATCATAATTTCTTTCTTTCTTGTGAGAGTCACAAGATCAGACGTATGTTTTGGATTTGGAATAAAATAAAAAATAAAATTAATAATACATCATAATTTCTTTCGTCTGATCTTGTGAGAGTCACAAGATCAGATGAAAGAAATTGTGAGGATCACATGATCTGACCAAAAAAAAGACGCAAAAAAAAAAAATATATAATTAACCTTTAACGCTCCTCAAATTAAAAAAAAAATTCCCCATACCCTCCAAGGAAATATGAAATATGATACTCAATATTCGATAATTTGCCATAACTTTTTTCCTTTTAAATTTTTTGGTACAAAAAAATTATATTTTGTTGTCCATATACTCTGTCCTGATATCGTTTTTTAATTTTAGTTATAGGTAAGGTGACCAGACATCCCGCTTTTGGCGGGACAGTCCCAATTTTTAACAATTTGTCCCGTGTCCCCCAGCATTTTAAAAAAGTCCCAATTTTTGGAAAGAATGCACAACTTTCTCCGACCTCATATAATGAACGAAAAATTGTGAAAGAAATAAAATTCGAAAATATTTAATGAAAAGTAAGCAAGATATCAGAATTTACATTTTTTTGTTTTTTGCATATTAACGAGGCTTAATAAGAAAAAATCGACGGCACTGAACAGGTTAAAGCTCATTCTCAGTCATGTAAACATATATGTAACCTCTAAGAATGATACAATTTTGAAATATATATACAATTCTTGAATTTTTCTGTATATTCTTATTTATAAATGACTGATGTTTAAAAAAATCTTATCACTCAAACCATTAAGTCATCATTTATAAATAACTTAGCTTATATATACTTATCTGTGTTTCAGTCTATAATAATATTTTAAGATTTTGTAATGTATATGGTGTGATATGTTATATTGTATATTGCAATTTGCCTATAAGGTATTAATATTATATGTTATTTGTGTTTTAGTTCTTTTAATTATTCATACATGTAAATATCTCAATTTTTAAAGGAAATGTTGGCTTTGTAAGATTGCAGGGATGATCAAATATATAAAATATTTATTTTTAAAATTTGAATTGTTTTAGAATATAAGTTCTTGTGTGTTAGCAATACATTTACTGTAATGAAGATGGTCTCTATGTAGCCAAAACCATTATATATTAACAAAAAGTGCTGTTCTGTTCCTTGTGCTTGTGTTTATTTGATTTAAACCCAATATATCATCAATTTAAAATTATTAGTTATTTAATATTAATGATATATTAACATAAATAAATTTTGATTTTTTTTCAATTCAAAATCTTCTTTCTTTTCACAAAATTTTTATTGCTAAAATAATTAAAATAAAAATATATTACCTAAAAGAGTAAGATTCTCCTTGTACTTCTTTTAATATATTCCTAATTAATGTTTTTCCTTCTAACTGATGAACCATTTTTATCTGATCTGTAGATCGATCATCATCCGAATCATCATCATCAATAAAATTATGTGGAGAACTGTCAAAAACATTTAGACAAAATTAAAAACAATTACATTGCCAAACTGATATAACTTCCACTATTACAAGCACTATGGCAGGAAAATAAAATTATACACAAAAACATAAATAAATTAAGAATTAATCAAAGGAAGAAGTGCTTTCGATTTATTTAAGATCATCATCAGCTTCCATTAACAGTAGAATAACAAACAGAATTCCAAAGAATGCACACAATATTTAAAATTGGTTACTATGGTAACATAGTAATTATAAAAAGTATATGTATAAGTAATAAGAATAAATTTTTTCTAAATATAAAACTAGTTGATATCTTCTGCCAAATTCCAATATAAAATACAAGTTTCTTTAAAGAATTTAATTTAAATCTAAGTATCACAATGTCATTGCGGATATATTTTCTAAATCTTAATATCAATTTTTTAATAAATGTTACAAATTCAAAATTTTTTCATTGAATTTATATGCTTTTATGTAGCATTTTCTTTATTTCATAAATAATAAAATGTAATATACAAATTATTTATCAGACAATAGGATATTTGTTGATTCTAAGTTGATTAAGGTGGTGATGATTTAGTTTTGATATAATTAAATTATTTATCATTGAATTTTACCCTTTAAAGACCAAAGATTGTAATCAAATATGAAATGGTACTTTTCAATTAGTCTAATAGAACCAAATAATCCTGATTAATCTGCCTTAATTAATCCCTTGATTTATAACGGATTTTTAATGATTTTGAAATAATTTAAACTAATTTTAGCGCCATCTCGTAATTAGAATTATTATTATTTTATTAAATCAATGAGTGGCGCCATCTATTAATTAATAATTAAATTAGAATTTTTAACTAAATTATCTGAAGAAAAAATCCGCCTCGGCCCGGGATCGAACTGGGGACCTTTGGGCTAACGTCCCAACGTCATAACCGCTAGACCACCGAGGCCAACGAGCGAACAAGCAAACGAACTTTAATTTGGATTAAAGTTCCCTTGAGGTTAGTTTAGTATTTAAAGTCTAATAGAACCTAACTAGGGAACTAATATCAAGTTAAAAATATTTACAGCCAAATTAACTTCTAGTGTCAAAATTCCAAATTAAACTTTTTGATTTTTAACAATTAATTTTTCAAATCAAGACTATGGTAACACCATCTGTGAATTAATTATTTAATTTTTTAATTTGAACTAAGGTGGCACCATCTAGTAATTAATAATTACTATATTTTTTAAATTAATTTTCCTGAAATAAAAATCGCATGGAACCAGAATCGAACCAGGATCTTTGGGATAGCGTCCCAACGCCTTACCAGTTAGACTATGGGGGATCCAGTAGAATTCCATTTCAGGAAGCTTATGTAATGATTACTATGGAAACTTATTGGACAAGGCCGATACTAGCATTCCCAGGTGGGCTATATATGTAGCCATGAGCTCTCATGGACCAGTACTAGGAGTGCAAGACAGAGCGCGTTTGTCTCGGGAGACCAGGCGGTGGAGTGCTAAAGGTTAACAGCACTTTTTCTTGATTTACGCAAAAATTACGAAGTTATTAAGTTTTAAATTTTGTCCCGGGAGACTAGTACTAGGAGTGCAAGACAGAGTGCGTTTGTCTCGGAGACCAGGTGGTGGAGTGCTAAAGGTTAACAGCATGTATTTCTGTTATTTCTGGAAAACATTGGGTACTGAAATGATAATTATGAAGGGAATAATAGTACTTATCATAAAACACGAAGATTAAAGGACCATGCTAGAAACTGAAATGAAACAACTTTTATTCGAATGATAGATAAAAATTTATAACCCGGGCTATCAAATATAGATAAGATCTGAGGAAGAAACCCGGGCCAAGAAGGGTCACCTTGAGGCCCAGACTGTCTGTCTTTGGACATATGGGGGAGAAGACAGACATTATAAAAGACCTTCTGAACAAGGAGTCGGGCTCTTAATCCTGGTTTCTCCAACCATTGCTGCAGTTGTTTTCCTAGTCCATCTCTGTCTTTTTCCTGGCTCATATGTCCATTGCCGCCTTCGTCTTCCTATTTCATCTGTCCATTGTTGTTACCATCTTCTGAGTTTGTCTGTCCTTCTCTGCCAAGTTTTCCTCCTTGTTCATTCACTGATGTTTTCCTCATTGTTCCTCCATCCGAATTCACTGTCTCTAATGAGATAACTTCACCTTCTCCTGAAGTTACACTGTCATCACTGATCATTTCATCCTGTACATCTGTACTGGAGATCTGAATCAAAGTTGTCAACAAACCATTGATTGTAAACCAGATACCGATAAGGTATTTATCCTCCCCACTAATGTGTTAAATAGTAAACGAATGTAAAGGAGGCTCTCTCATCAAATATATATTATTATTGTTAACTTGTGTTGTCTGACTTATCTTCCGAATCTCTTGCTCCATCCTTATCCATGCCACAACCATGTTTCTTTGGCCAGAATCAATTGTGTTGCTGAGTCACACAAAACCTCAGATGATGCCAGCAATCCTGACTAAGACATCTAAGGCTCAAGCCTGTGCCTGACTGTCCTAAGACTCCATGTAACATTAACTTTAATACTAATATCTTAGTAAATTTATAACTACCATTCTATTATAAAACCATTTTCTTACATCTAAGTTCTATGTATAAATTATTCCTTGTAAAATATGTTTAAATTGAACAGTATTTAATATTTAAATTTATACTTTCTGTAATTCTATTTGTTAAATTTATAAATACTTTTTATAATGCAAAACTGTCTGCATTCTATTTTGAACATTCTATTTAAATTTGTTCATTTTTGGGACTGATTTCTTTCTCAAGCTATAAATGTTATCTGTTTTTTCTTAATAGACTTCCTATTAAAAGTGTGTTTATACTTTAATTAATTGCAGTTTCTATGTGGTTCAGTTTGTTTCAAAAATTTCCATAAAAGTCAAAACATAAGTTTAATAATATTTAAATTCAATATGTATGAATGCATGCATAAACAAAATGGCTAAATGAAATTTATGAGTATACTTTAAATATAAATAAGAAAATTTAAAACCATAAGTGAAATTTTTGCTAAAAAGTAAATTGTTTAATGAATTTTTATGTATTTTGTGAAAATTCAACACACAAAGATTTATACATCTGTGTAGCTCTGAAGCTGCAGTGCTTGAATATGCATAAGTAAGGCAATCTATGTAATAATAATACATCAATATAGTAAATAAAACTTTTAAGAAATTTTATACATATTATTAAATGATAAAATAACAAAAATGTATGTTATTGATGAATGCAAATAATAAAATGAGATTTTAAGAATCCTTAAAACAAAATAAAATATTTGAAGCTAATTTTTAAGTTCAAATAACTTTTAGGAGCTCTCTGACATAATAAGTTCAGCTTTACATAAATAATTTTGATATGCAAAATATTTTAAAAATCACCTTTATAATTTAATTTACAGTAATATTGCAATGATTATTATGATACTACTGTAATGAATATTAATGACATTAATTCTATAATATTTTAAATTTACTAATAGTTGTTATTATGATGTGATGATTATTATCATATGATGTAAATTTTGCATGTGCATAAAAATGATGTGATAATTATATCTTTTAACCTGTAAGTAATCTGTACATTCAATTTATAAATTTGAATTTGATTATAATAATTATATAAAGTTTATGTAGGTTAATTAGACTTATGTAAGTTTTACATAAGCTAGAAAGTTCCTTCATTTAAATTATTTTTATGTGTGATTATTTTTATATTTGATTAATGTTAAAAAATAAAAGATTTTGCATTTTATTAAACAAAATTTTTAATTTGGATATTATTAATAGCAATTAGAAATTGAAGAAACACAAAAATCTGAAATTGAGGAAACACAAAAAATTGAAAATATTAAGGAAAGTATTTCAGATATGATATCCAATCCTTCATCTGTTGTAAAATCACGTATAACCTCAGAAGAAGAAGCTAAGGCAGCTATGGCAGAAAAGAGACGACTTGCTCGTGAACAAGCTGAGAAAGAAGCAGAATTAGAAAAACAGAGAATTGAAAAACTTAAGTAAGATTTTAAAATATACAGGATGATTCAAAAAGGTTGTGCCAAAATTTACAGACTTAGAGGATAAAATTCTGAATAAAAAAGTCTAGTCATGTTTTTTGATTTGAGGATCACTTAAATACTTAGTTTTTAAGTATTTAAAATTTAGAGATGATTTTAAAAATACAAATAAGCATATTTTAAAAATAATTTTTGACTGAACAGAAATGACGTCACAAAACTTTTATGCACTATATCTTTTTAAATGGATGCCCAAATCAAAAAACATGACTAGACTTTTTTACTCAGAATTTTATCCTCTGTAAGTCTGTAAATTTTGGCACAACGTTTTTGAATCATCTTGTATTATTCATATATTTATTTATTGAATCTTGCAGTTTTTGTTTTATTTGAAGATTCATTATCAATTTAAATAATAATTAAAAAATAATACACAATATAAAAGTATAAATATATAAGTAAACTTCTAACTTATCTAAGATCCAAGCACTACTAGCAGTTTTTAAATTAAAATTTAAACTCTTTTTTATTCAATAATAAAAATGTTTTTTGTCATACTTAATTTGACCCTCTTCTGTTAATCTTCTTACAGTTTAGTCAGTACAAGAAAACATTCAAAAATGAATTACATTACAATTTTTAACTGAAACAATTTGAAAATTCAATTTCTGTCTCTTTCGTTACTATGGAGACCTAAAAATTATTAAATGTAACTACATTTTTTTTTTATTAAAGCGTTTTTAATGAATTATAAAAAACTAATCAACTGTCCTTCATTTAAAACATTTTTTTTCTCTTAATACATATTTCCATTGTAGGGCTAGTCCTTTACTTGGATAATCGTTTATCACATTTTCGTTTTTCGATTGTTTTACAATTTCCAAAAAAACTTTTCTTTAATTAACCGCCATCTTTACTATCACATGGTTTTATTATTCTAGTCTCCTTCCATTCTATCCTGATATTTTCCTCATATACTTTTTACTCAGGGCAAGGGAAGCAGAATACAAAATCATTGAGAAGATAGGACAAGACCATGGATATGATAAGAAATATCTTAAGATGAATAAAACACCAAGTAGAAACGAAAACCCAATATACTCCAGAATTTTCTAATATGCAGGACGAGGATCAAAGTTGGCATAACGCTCCAAGGTATATACTGCTCTCATACACGGCTTTGAAACTGCCGGTAATGAAATCCTTAGCAAAAAAGACCCAGGCAAAACTAGCCCCAAGGAAAAACCCCACAATATATGAGTGGTTTAGGAATAGTAAAGATGATATAGAAAAGAAGGACAAATCAGGAGTATATATAGTTACCATGATAAATTTGAATAAAAATGTAAAAGAATATATAGGAATGACAATGAGATCTTTAGAGAAAAGACTGCAGGAGCACAAGAATGCTATACGAGTGACCAACATGAGCACAGCGCCGAGTAGAAGAGTATATCAGAAAAATAGCAGGATAGAATGGGAGGAGCCTAGAATAATAAAACCATGTGATAGTAAAGATGGAGGTTTATTTAATGAGTTCAGATTAACTGAACTCAAATTAAGTATGACCAAAAACGTTATTATTATTGAATAAAAAAGAGTTTAAATTTTAATGTAAAAACTGCTAGTAGTGCTTGGATCTTAGATAAGTTAGAAGTTTAGATATAGCAGTTAAACTAAAAACTTGAGTATACAAGTAAAAATGCAATAAATAATGATGCGAATAAATAAGTTTTTAATTGTATAAAATATTAATAGACTTACAAAACACAAGTACTTTCAATCTCAAATCATAGAGATTATCATCAGATTGTGCAGTGAACTCAAATGAAACATGATTGGCAATAAAAAAGAAGAGAGTATATTTCAATTCACTTTATTGCACTTTCAACTCAAATCATCAATCATTGATTGACTTATTCAATTGATCAAAAAGATTTTTCATCTCACAATCATCTGATGATGATCTTTGTGATTTGAGATTAAAAGTACTTGTTTTTTATAATTTTATTAATATATTTTACACTATTAAAAATTTGTTTATTTAGTATCATTGTTTATAGCATTTTTATTTGTGTACAGATAGTTCCTGGTTTATTAGTTTTTATAAATATAAAGTATCAAAAAAATTTTAAATATGAGCATTAATTGCAATATATAAATTCTAAACATTCATAAAAAGACATTTAAACCACTTACACATAGCTACATAATACAGACCTACAATTGATTTTGTAGCAAAAATTCTGTCATTTTTGAAATCAGAAAATTCATAATGGTGACTGAGAAACAGAAGTAATCTGCCCTCTGGTTTATCTGCATATTATGTAAATAAATTCTATTTCCAGATTGTACATAAGATAGATAGATGAGCTTTAATAAGATGAACTATTATCTCTCAATAATGATGAAGAATAAAAATTCTTTAATATTTAACCCGTTCAGTGCTTTTGACAAATGTTATGACCTAATTATGCCTGTGTGCCATTGACCTATATAGACATCAAAATAAAGTTCCATTCAGATATTGTTTTGAATGGAACTGCTTCATAGAATTTGATTTTTTTTAATCCCATCATAATTGATTTTGTAGTCTAATATATGTTATTCCAATTTTGAGATCAATAAATGATATTTTTGAAATTTTAAATAAAAATCAAATTTTTCATACAATGATCATAAAAATCAAATTTTTCATATAATACTTAAAACTAAAAAAGTTTAGATAATAGGAAAATATTGGTTAATTCTATTAAAATAAACTAAAATATATCTTAATCATTCATTTTTTATTTCAATTTCACCAATATTTAAGAGAAAAACATGAAAAATGAAACATAAATATCCTGTGGCCATTTAAATGATGTGGTATTTTTATTGCTTTGCAGTAGCCATTCACTTCCTGAAAAATTGTAGTCAAATCTGCTTTATCATGTTGTATTGGATGGGTTGTTACAATAAACTATTTGAAGTTCAATTAGAGCAATATATAAAAAATATTATAGCTATTTATGTATGAGACCATTTTCATATATGCTAGGATTTTGTATTCAGGTTTTATCTGCTTTATGAAAGTTCATTCAATACCATTTCAATTTTACAAAAGACTTATAAATATTTACAAGAAATGCAATAAATGATGATACATTATTTTATTGCATTTCTTGTATTTATTTAATCATTATGAATACTACCAAACCCATATACAAAAGATTTACATTGATATCTATTTTGCTAACCAAAAGAAATTCAAAGAGGATTTTCACTTTTACAAAAAAAAAAAAAAAGTTTGCTAGATAGCCATTTGGTAATGCAGTAACTTACTATCTGGAGGATTTAGGTTCAGTTCTGGATCCTAGGTTACATATTTATACATGAATCTTATATATGGAGAATCTTTCTACAGGCAAAACAGTGAGTACCAATAGGTAGTCCCTTATCCCCAATAATTCCTTAATTAATTATAAGAAGAAGAAAACAATCAATCCTATCTATGTTAAACAATGAAGTCAAAATTTATAAAAGATATGTTGATGGATGACATATTAGTTATTAAAGAGAAAAAAGAAACTATATTAGATATTGAACACATTCTTTCCAGCATGAACCTGGAACTAAGTTTAAAGAAACAAAAATACAATGAACTAAAAATAGATTACATGTACATAAAAATAAAAATCGTCAAAGATGAAAAGGAAATTTATATATAGGAAAAGATACTTACCACCCCCTATTTATACAATACACATCCAAAATTTCAGTTTTTAGATCACTTTTAAAAAGGATCATAACACACTGTTTCAACTACAAAAATAAGATGTTAGAATTAAAATGGGTAGTCAAATAAGCAATACCCCAGGGCTACAATGACAACTTGATTTATAAGTTATGGAAAAATATTGATTAAAAAAAAGTAGTAAAAACAAAAACATTAACAAACAACTTAATAGAAATGCTAGCTTCTACATTAACATTATTACATTAAGATATAAACAGAAATTACAAGAGATTATAGGAAATAAAATTGTCTTCAATAGAAGAAATACATTGTTTAATATTTTATGCAACAACAAAAACCAACTAGACATAAATAAGAACCCAGGTGTTTATGAAATCCCATTTTTTGACAACCACATACAGCAAACAGGCATTTATATTAGTTACACTTCTAGAAATTTAACAAAAAGAATCAATGAACATAAACATGACATAGAAAAGGGTCTCGAAAATACAGTGCTAGCACAAAAAGCACCATAACGAATTGTTCCTTTAACTGGAATGATGCAAAAATAGTACACATTGAAGATTTGATAAAAGGAAAAATTAGAGAAACATTACATATTTTAGATAAAAGAACTGCAGTTATGCCTATTAACAAACTCGACCCTAATGACATTAGCAAACCATGGAGAGGAAATCAATATAAAGGACTTTATTAATTTATAATTTTATAAAAATTCATTATTTATGAAGATAATGATAGGTAATTAAGTAATTCAAAAATTATGATTATAATCATCATATAATTGTTATTTAAATACCTATTATGTATTATACACATATTTAAAAATTAATATTTTAGAATTATAGAATTTGAACTGATGAGGGTGTATACAGAAAGTGCTTTTAATTAAAGTTTATTAAAAGATTTTTCATATTCCTGTCTAATGGATTCTTACTTTTGTTTTTTCTTTGTAATAATTTTTAATATTTAAATTTTTTAAATAACAATAAAAAGAGAAATAATAATAAGTTATAGTAGAACTTTGAATAAAAAGTTTCATTTGAATTTTTATTTGCATTTTTTAACTAAATATTATTCACTTGAATCAATAACTGAATTATAGAATTTATTATTGAAATTGTTAGAATACAAATTATTTGTTATACATTAATAATTAGAATATTAATTTGATGAAAAATAATTAGACAAGAAGAAGAAGAACGTAGACGAAAAGAAGAAGAAGAACAAAAGCAATTTGAAGAAGAACAGATAAGATTAGCAGAATTACACAGACTACAGGAGGAGGAAAAATTGAAAAAAGCTATTAAAGAACAAGAACAACGAGAAAAAGAAGAAAAAGAAAGACAAGAGGAAGAATCAAGATTGGTAATTAAATTTTTTGATTCTTTTTTCATATTGATTGATGAATACTTTGCATTATATTTTCAAAATTTGTATAATTCTATATAAATTATATGATATGATTCTTGAATCAAGTTCTTAGGAAATTTTCTCTCATATTTATTGAATATAAATTGATACATATGTAAAACAGCAATTTTACAATTCAATAGAATGTTTGGTAAAAGTTTTCAATAGAGAAACTGAGTGATATTTTAAAATAATGATACAATAATACTCAAAAAAATTATATCACAATTTTTCATACTATTTTTCCAAAATTTATCTTTATTTATTCTTCAATAGAGTTAATTGGATTAGTAAATAAAAATATGTATCAAATCAAGAATATAGTACCATAACTTAGAATTTTGCAATGAAAAAAAAATTAATATTCAGTTGCCACTTATTTTTTTCATTCAGAATATATACTCAGTTATTCATTTGTTAACACAAATATATCAATGCAATGGCACACAGTTGATAGTGATTTTATATCCCTGCTACAGATATTGAGGATGTGTCTGTACCAATGATAAAAAAATGCCAATATAGGCACATCCAAAATGAATGATTGGATTAAAATCAACTGACACTAAAATTAACCAAATTTTTGCAGTTTTTTTAATAAAATTGTGAAAGAGTAATAGGAATTTGAATGCAGATGCTCCTCTATTTATAATGGGGATGATAGGGCATTTACAATGGAGTTTTGATACCTTGATAGCCCTATTGTAGATTGAAAGAATCAAAGTCAGAAATGACTAATAATAGTAGTAATTTTAGTAGCAATAATAGATAATGAAAGACTGGATCCTCCAAGTGTTTGCCACTTGGAGGATCCAGTCTTTCATTATCTATTATTGCTACTAAAATTACTACTATTATTAGTCATTTCTGACTTTGATTCTTTTCAAATTCATCTCTATTTGAACCTAGATCCTCTAAAATGGTAAAATAATTTGAAATTAAACCTGGCCTCCAAGGTAGGAAAATTGTCCAGTATTGAATCTAGTGGAAAGTGATTGATTTAACATGCAGCTATTATCTGACTGTAAATTTTTAATGAAACAGAAAAAGTATTTCTAAGCAATCGCAAGATTGAATTATCATAAATCGAATGTTTATAAGTAGCGGAGTCCCTGTACATATTAATATTTTTAATAATAGTGGAATGGAAGAAAAGTCTGTATCCCTCAAAATAACTTGATAACTTTTATAGATTTCAAAAATCTGTTAATGCCAACAAATAGGAAGTATTACGTGAGCTATCTGATATCACCTTCAAATGAGCTCAGCAAAAGAGTATACTTGCAAATCCTATCTCATAAACCATAATAGATAAGGAAAACTTTCCAATTACAAACTTGTTCAGCATTCAATTCTGAACACATTAAAAAACTTCATCAAAATCAGATGAATAGTTTGTCCAAAAATGGAATGAAAACATTTTTACCTACATATCATATCATATGTCCTTCCACATTTGTTCTGGAAATTTCTGGAGGTTTCAAAACAGCATCATCTTCCTGTTCAATTAGCGTAAAAAGCCAGGATTCATACACACAAAATTCAATGTACATGTACAGCTTGTTCCAAAAAGGTATTCACTTAAGCAGAAGATGTTCGGCTTCCTTACAATACTTAAAAACCAAAGAGATTAATCAATTCAGATGCAAATTCGAGTTTGCAGAGCTTTGGACAATTGCATTTTTTTTTTCTAAGCAATAGGGTTAAGTAGGCTTAATGATAGGTGTTCAATCATTTTTTCCGAAAATTGATTTTGAGTATTTATTAGGAAAGTTTCAATTTATTATTTACAAATTAATCTGTGTTGTTATTAATTTAGGCAAAATGCAACATTATATAGTTGTAACTAAACGAGTAATTAAGCAATAAGTTGTTAAAGCACCAAGCACTGGCAATAACATAATGGCAACTACGGGAAGTATTTTATTTTATTGTTTTATTTGAAAATGTGTACTTCTTTCTGCATTTGTAATAAAATTAAAAATTGTTTCAAACAATTCTCATTGATAGTGTTTAATATCCGTTAATTAACCAAATGATAAAAACCAAACGATATTTATTTAGTTTCAATGACAACTTAATCGTCGGTTTTAAAAAAGAAAATATAAAAATTGAATGTGTGTGTCAAAATGAATTTTGTGTTGTTATGTCTGTTTTGGTTTTCTACTAATTTTCTAATAAGAATTTATATTTGTGTTGGATAGTCAAATTTATAATTTGTTTTACCATGTCTTTCTGAAAATTCGGTATAAAGACAAAGTATAACAGATTTCAATTGCTACATATTTGCATATTATGTTCTATTTCTTTTAATAAAGATATAACTATCTTTCACTTTGTATTTTTATTGTTTTTACCCAAAATATTATAAAACAATTGGACTTGATTTGTAAAGATATAAATGCTATCTCAGTTTCTACAAAATTTCATTTTAAAAAATCATTTCTTATGAAATACTTTATTAATTATATCATTTAAATATTTATTTGAAACTAGTCATATATAAATATGCATTTGCTTCAGATTTATCCAAATAATTATCTTTCCGAATATATATATATATACACACACACACACACACACACACACACACACACACACACACTAAAAATTAGTTGTTATAATTCATAAAACATTGTTGCCATTCTCAATATGAAATCTTTTTTCAATTTAAACTTCAAAAAAATCACAATTATGCAAATAAAATTTCATTCTTATTCTCAATGAGAATATATAAAAAAAAACTACACAGTAGAGCATTGATTAACCAGAATGTCGCTTATCCGAATGTAATTTTCAATTGTGATACGCAACAAGTCTCTGCCAATACTCCCACTGTACAATGTGTAGAGTGGGAGAATCTAAGCTTCTGTTATTTGCATTGACTGTATGCTGAAACAATTGAATAATTGACAATTAAACTACTGTATATATATCTAATTAATATATTTAATAAAATAATAATAATAATAATAATAATAATAATAATAATTAGAAAACAAATGTGGCAGAATAACTTATGTAAGCAATAAAACATGTATTTGAAATTTGTTTTGTATTTTTTGCATTGTGTTTTTTCTTATTTTTCTGTCAGATTGATTATCCAAACTACCCTTGGTCTCAATTAATTTGGATAATCAACACTCTATCGTATATAGTTTATATATAATATATAGTGGCATATTTATATTAGGATATTAGAATTTAAAAAAATAAATCTGTAAATGCCATACTCATAATTGCCAATATTCAAAATTTAAAAAATGATATTAGAGCATGTTATCTATTTACTCTATTCGTAACTAGAAAGTCTGCCTGTATTGAAATAGTGAGCAGCGATTATTCTTTTCAGTTCAGAGCGCTGTAATCAACCCATCTCATTCGTATATCTCCCCCATTCTTAGTCAGAACAGATGCATCTATTTTTAGCTTCCACTATGTACGTTTGAACTGACAGATTTTATAACCAATCAACTTCCAGTAAGCTCAGCCCCTGCGAAGCAGATGAACAGCTTTTTGGAATGAACTGTACAGTACAATGGCTGTGTACATACACTTAATGAAATGACTACTATGGTCATATATTATGGTACTGTTAATGCAAATGCTGTTGCTGCAGTTTGACTTTATCAGGAAAGACATCCTTCAGCATGAATGCTTGAATCTATCATAAGTCAATTTCTTGAAATGTGCAAGATCAGATCACCCATAAAGAGGAACTGATGAGGTCACAACAACTCTCGTTCTTGCATAATAATAATAGAGGATCTTCAAGACTGTATCATTACTGCTTGTGCAGAGATTTCTACTGACACACTAAAGGCTGTGAGAACTCCATCCAATATCATGCTCAACTGTATTTAGGTATTAGCGGAAGATATTTTGAGCATATCCTTGATTAATTTTTGCTTGTTGATTAGACAGTGTTTTCAATTTATTGATTGGGGTATTATGTTTTGATGTTAAAGCAAACTTAATGTCTGTAGAATTAATAATATATCCCCTATCATATTAACTTTAGAAATGTTATCAGTCTAGATCAGTGGTTCTCAACCTTTTTTCTGTTGCGGAACACATTTTAATATTTTAAAATTTGGCGGCACACTAAATACTTAAATAATAATTTAGATTTAATAACCAATTTTCATTAACAGATTATTGTATTTATTCTTATTACATTCAGATTACAAAGATACTCATACACCGGATCATTAAATGGCGGCCCTTATTTAGTTATAGCGCCACCTGCATTTTTTAGAGAAACTGTAATTTTAATTTAATTTTTTTCTTTAATTTTTAAATTATCAATAACAACAAAAAATATTAGCTATTGCAGAAATTCGAGGGTTAGATTTTTCTAAAGATACCCTGTTTATAGGAACCGGTAGGATTGCAAAAAAGATATCCAGCCAACTACGTTTCACTATTAACATATATGATATATACATACATACAATTCATTCTTAATTTTTCGCAGCACACCGTCAAAGGTTTGGCGGCACACTAGTGTGCCGCAGCACAGTGGTTGAGAACCACTGGTCTAGATACTTAATTTTAAAAGTATGTTAATGTGATAAGGGATGCATTATTAATTCTACAGGCAACATTAAGTTTTAAATTAAATAAGCAAACTTAATGTTGCCTTTAGAATTAATAATATATTTCCTATCGTATTAACATAATTTTAGAATTAAGTATCTAGACTGGTAATATTTTTAAAGTTAATGCCTTGTTAATTTACAATGTAGTAAAGATTATTATTTTTTATAAGTATTGACTGAAATTCATTTTATATTAATTGTCCCCTTTGAAATCAAAAACATTTTTTATCATCTTTATGTAAACATAAAATAATTAATATATACCTTGTATTCAAAATAAGTAAAAATTATTTAAAAAGAATTGAATAAAGAATCATTAAATTGCAATTTTAGGTATTTAGAATAATAAGTTATTTGATTTATATAAAATTTTAAACTACTTTAAACATTATTGATTTCAACTATATTGCATATTTAATATATATTATTTTATCAATGTTTAGAAAGCTGAGAGAGAGGAATTAGAGCGTAAAGCTCGAGAAGAAGCTGAAAAGCAACGTTTAGAGTTAGAAGAACGCTTAAAGAGAGAAGAAGCTGAGCGTGCTGAAAGAAAAAGGGTTAATATGAAATTTCTAATCTCTCTCATAGTTTGTTTTTATAATTATAAAAAAATCAAAATGAACCACTTATTCAAAATTTAACTTATAAAAATTCATTTTAAAAGTAGTATATTATATAACAATTACTGTACTTTTCTAATATAATGTATTCAAATTTAATGATAACAACATAACTATATATATATATATATATAAATTTCATTTCTCCTCTTCAAAAATTACCAACTCTGTATCCTCATCAAAGGAGGTAATGGGCTGGGTGTTGAAGCTGAACCTCTTCCCCTGGCTAAAAGAGCTCTGATTCTACCCAAACTAAGGTGTAAGCCATTGTGCTGAGAGTTGAGTGGCACTGGGGTAGCAAAAGATGTACAGTTCCAAATGATTCCTTCAAGGTAGCAGGCAAAAACCTTGTAATTAGCCTTCCACCTGCATTGGAGGATAGCCAGGTGGTGACTGTTTTCTTTCTTCAGTTCTTTTTTGGTTCTATAAGGACTGCTTCTCTGCCCCACTGTGGGGTTGACAGTTTTGACATACCTGTAGAGGGGCTGAAGTTGCTGGCATACTTTGTTGGTGGTAGGATGATGGAGCAGTCTGTCTCTGCTGCTTCTTCTGTGAGTAAACTTGATCTATAATGGGCAAGACTATGCAGAGCAGTTAGGCTAAAAAGGAAAAGGGTTTCTAAGGAAGATGGTGTTACTAATGGCTTTCATCAAATGCAAAACACTTCTCAATTAGCTTCATCTGTGGAGGCCGCGGCTATACGGGACCAGTGTCGATATGACAGGCGTTTGGCCTAGAGCGGTAAATGGCGCGTTACAGGTAAGGATGAGTAACGAGTGGATTCAACAACGGAGACGAGACTATGTTGAATTAAAATTCAACAGCTTCTTTATTTAGAGAGACTTGTACATTATAACTTTTACCATCATTGCGCACAACAGAAAGAGAGATACCTGTATTGTTTGGATCCTCGTTAACTACCACAAACAATTTATGAACTTCTCGAGGAGTTGATAGATGTTCACTTATAATAGTCTCTAGTCCAAATTCACAGTCTTTAGTCC
>AYEL01074756.1:0-19088 GCA_000484575.1 Olivierus martensii | reverse complement strand
TTTTTCGGGGTGCTGGGCCCGGCTTGGTGATCCCCGTCCTTCACCATTCGGCCCCCTCCACGGGTGTGGGTGCAGCTCGTGGTTGGAACTGACCCCGCCCCCTTAGTAATCTCTCTGATTAGAAAGAGGGCGTAAAATATGCAAAAAAAAAAAAAAATGCTTTCATAAGATAAATTTACTTTGTTTAATATAATAAATTTATAAGATGATTAAATACAAAAATAAGGAGGACTATACTGAGACTCTACTGCAATATTGGCTCTAGAGCTTTTATTGCCTTGAATGAAAATTTTTGTTGCACTCCCTCAAGTCATCAGTTTTGATCAAGGATGGCTCTGAGGGTGATTGAACTGGACGACAGCCCAGTCCAATCATTTTTTTAAATTGTGTAAAAAATTATGTCTTACTACAATAATAACAACAAAAACAAAATACTTTTTATTACAGACAAAATAAGAAATTTTGTCTGTAATAACAAGTAATATGAAGACTAAATTCAAAGATATGAAAATTTTTTCACTTTCAAAAATCGAATAATCCCTTTCATGTAAAAACTGTAACAACAACAAAAGCTTACTCCATGGATATACTATCCTATGCATTTGATATGTCATTAGATAAAAGCTACATGCTTATATGAATACTGCAATGTTTATTTGAATTTATATTTTAAAATGAATCTTAAAAAACAATGTATAATATTTTTATCACTTTTCTGTACTTTATTAACTTAATCGATTTGGCAACTGAGCGAATCAGATAACAGTAGAAAAAAAAATTATTTTCGATGATAACTTCAGAAATAGGTGATGTTAAATGGGAATATATAGTTAAATTAAATAGACTAGAAGAGCAAGAACAAATAAAATTTTCAAACAAACTGTTAGGAGCTCATATAATCAACCATTAAGAATGGAAAATAAAAATTATTTGAATGATTTATTTGAACAGTCTTTCAAATACTTACGGCAATTCTTTTCAGTAATGTATAAAGAAAGCTTTATTAAAGTTTAAAGTTCATAAAATTAATTTAAATTGGGGGGCACTGTTGTACCTTTGCTGATGATGGTGTGTTTTTGGTTAACCTTTCAATTTTGATTTTAGAGTTGTGATTTGTGATTAAATTACCATAATGTTTCATTCACCTCCTTTCGATTCTACAACTCCTCATGATTCTCATGGTTCTTTTGACAGGATTGGAGTTTCACTTGCGAACCTGTTCAAAGTTCGATACCGTCCCCCTTCAACATTAGTTCTCTTATTAGTAAAAACTTTAAATGTAAATTAAACTCTCTTCTATCAACCCATTGTAAGACTGAATTAATCGCATCAAAATTACCTTCCATATCAATAGAAAACTTATTTTATTAATGAACGAGATAACTTACAACTTTTAACTTATTAAAATTTTGAACAATATTCTCTCTCTCTACAAAAAGACAAACTTCGGTTCTATTTACCGGATACCGACAATAGCAATTATGCTCCAGGAACATTTATCGCTGAGGTCTCCAACCAACGAACAATAAACAGGATCCACCAAACTAACGTTAACTTGGTCTTTTCAACCACGGAACCATAAGCACACATGTCTACAAAGAGAGAGAGAGAGACTCTCACGCTATCCCACGGCAATCTTTTTATAATCCAATCCATTAGCATAATAGAAAAACTTGAAAATAAACAATTTAGTTGATTAATCCAAACATAATATCCTTCATATTTGTTATTGTCAAAACACATTAATATTCTTCTCAGCGAACTCAACATAGTATTCATAAAAAACAAAATAAATATCCTGTCGGTGAAATTACTTTCGCGAGCAAGATGGCGGCCGCTCCACTCCACCTCCTCACCAGTAAGACAACCTTGAACTTTCTCAATACCTCACACTTTATCTCGTCGTCGTTCTCCAAGCGAGCCGGCATTGAAAACACCAAAAATGATGGATTATTTTCCTAAAGGACAGAAGTTTGGAACAGATACTTCAATATCAGATTTGAAGAAATTATTAGAAGATAACTTTCAGAACTATAAACTAACTTTTCAAAAGCTGCTTAATCATATCAAGGCTTAGTTCAATGGATTAAAGCACTACATGCAGTCATAAGCTATTAAAAACACTTTTTTAATATTTTTCACAATAGTAAAAATGCTTTCGGTAATGGATACCCTCTTCAGTTACATGGAATATTTTATAGAACATAAATCGAACAAATTATAAACATTTAAAAATATGTCAGTAATGGAACACAGATTTTGAACTTAATAACAAAAAATATATCAATTAAAAGTTATAAATTACAAACTAAAACATATTTAGATGTTAGTCGACAATTAATATTCTCATATAAATTCTAATATGTACACAAATTAAACTGGAAATCATAGTTGGCGTATCGTAACAATAACCAGTTATACTCTTCGTCGTTACAGGCCACTTTTCTTTACTGCGTATTTCCAGGCGCTGCTTGTTTCGTCCGCTTCTTAATATTAATTACATTCTCTTTATTACATGACTTCAAGATTTCAATTTTCTCTGCCGTTGCTAAGTTCTTCCTATTTTGTACTGTTTTAATAATTCTCGCCTCTTGCCATTCTATATCAATATCTTTTTGGTACACTCTTTGGGCCAAGGCAGTGGCCATGTTACCCTTGGCTATGTTATCTCTATGTTCATTCAGCCTTTCTTTAAAGTTTCTCGCAGTAGCTCCTATATAAACTTCTTCTCTATTATCTTCTATGTTTTGTACTGGGATTTTATATACTCCAAACTTACACTCATCATTATATTTTGGTTTTTCATTCCTAAGAATACTAAAAATCGTAACAACAGAACAGTAAAAAAAGTGCTTAAGAGTAACAACAAAAGATGCACGTATAAAAGAGCACCCAGGATTTTTATTATTTATTTCATCAAGATTTAAGATTATTGAATCATTGGCTGTAAAGCAACCAGGGGTAGGTAGACCTAGTGGTGGTCTAGTTGTTGGTATGGATGTTAATTATGTGTCTGGAATGAGCCTTTTATATGATTCACGGTTTTTATTTGTGATACAATTGGATCTACAATTTGTAAAGGACATTTTATTGATGGTGGGCTATATTCCACCTGATAAAAATATGATTCTTATTTCATTGAATCTCTTGGGATTATGGAGAAATTTTTTTGTGAAAATAAAAATGTTTTGATTGGCATTGATTTTAATGTAAGAATGGGCCATCCAGATCTGCTTACCTTTTTTGTTGATGAAGATGGAGACAAATATGATTGGACAGTTAAATCGTCTGTGGATTTGATAGATAAGCTTTCAGAAGTAGGCTCTTTACCGGATGAAGTACTTGAAGTCTATGATTTTAAAACATTGTATCCTTCTATAAAATTAGAACCAGTTTGTCTATTATTATATAGATTTTTCTTAAGTCATCTACCTGAGAACCAATGTGACCCATCTCTTATAAGATCGATTTGCCATTTGGTTGTACATGAATCCTATTTCCAGTATGATAATAAATTCTTCTTGCAGACTATGGGCGTACCGATTGGGAGCCCTTTGGCCAGGGTTCTTGCGGAACTGGTGGTGAGAAGTAAGGAGGAAATTATCCTACCATCGATTAGCGGAAATTCATGCAATTGAACAAAATCCAGAACAAATATACAACCCATTGCTCTTGGTGTTTACTGTTTCCGATCAATAGTTTTATGAGCGTTTCATAGAATATCCCTATACTTTTATCATTTGTGAAAAGTTCAGGCATTAGAAACTCTTGAATAAATCAGCAAGAATTGAATTTTACCAATTGGATTGAATTTTTCAAAAATTTAGATCAAATCAAATTTTCTTGACTTTTAGCACTGAAGAAGTAGCGGTCACTAAAAGTGAAATTTTTAATTTTCGCAACAACCATACCGGTATAGTTTTTTACTTAAGAAATTTTTTTCACGAAACTTTTTATTTTAATTACAGTATTCGAAAATTATTATTAAATTATATTATTTTACATTAAAATATAAGACATAATGCGTATATATAAATGCAGTCGAAGCCGGTTATAAGGGAATCGAGGAGACCTACACTTTTTGTCCCTTAAGGCTGAACTCACACGGACCATAACAGAACCACGCAAAACCACAAAAATATTTAATTACAAATATTTTAAATATTATTTTATATTCAAAATTTTTTAAGTCATCTGATTTCTATTTAGTGATAGAAAATATTATTTGTTCTATAGAAGATAAAACATCAGCAACTGAAGGTAATATTGATTAATTATTTTTATTTATATTATTAAATATTAACTGATCTAATCAATTGAAGAATCCATTGTTATATTTGTCTTCTATAAGAAATATATTTAACATTGAACTATAAAAAAACTCATAAAAATTCATTCTGTTTATTATGATCAGTTATAAAAACAAAGCACATTCACAGGTTAACTAATTTTATTAAAACATTAATAATGTTTTGGGCCTTTCAGCATCTTCAGTTAAATAAAATAGAATAATTTTCAATAATTCAAATTACATAATAGGTAGCTTTCAAATATAAATATGTAAATTATATAAATGTGAAGTAAATTTTTTATACAAAAATATTTTAAACAAAGTTATAATGTATTAATGTTATTCAATATTTCAAAAAGCTTTCACCAAAACTTCTCAGTTTTTATTGGGAAATTTATATTCAGATGTCTAAAATAAGAAACTTCTAATTAATCCAACTTATAATGAATATTATATAGTAAAGTATATTCAATGTATTTAACTACTATAGATTCATGTACAAGATTAAATTTTGGATTACAAACTTTTTTTAATTTACAAATAAAACTAATAAAGATATTCTGTTTGTAATTGGAGTAATATCTGCATTCAATAAATGTTATAGACATTAATTTCAAGAAAGTTTTCCAAATATATGAGTTGATAATTTATTAATCAAGTTATATAATTTGTTTTCAGTGATAGAGAATATAGTTAATGTAATTGAAGATAAACTGACAACAGCAGAAGGTGATTTTATTAACTAATAAAACCATTTTAAATAATAAATGCAAGTTAAATTTTTTGTTTTCTTAATTATTATTCATGAAGATGATTTGTTATTTCTTTTTTAATAATATAATTTATTTTTATGAATTAAAAATGGAAAATAAGGAACTAATATATAAAAGTAATTTTTAAAATAAATTTTGAATTATGTTCCGTGTTAATTTTGATTAATGAATTAATTAATAAAAATTATTTACAATTGTAAAAATACAGTTTAGATTTTAATTTTATTGAATATTATTGTTTATCAATATATAATTTTTTATATAGTGCTAGAAAATGTTGTTAATTCAGTTGAACATCAAATGACAACTTCTGAAGGTAATTTTCTGAAAAAATTTCTGAAGATAATTAATTCTCTGTTACAAGTTCCTAGGTTTGTGAGTTTTTCAAATACAAAGTATCAAAAAAATTGAAAATATTAACATTAATTGCAATAAATAAATGCTAAATCTTCATAAAAAGGCATTTCAAACCATGTACATAGCTATATGATACAGCATGAATGTTTGTAGCAAAAACTCTATCATTTGTTATAAAATCAGAAAAATCAAAATAGAAGCCAAGAAGCAGAAGTAACACACCCTCTGTTTCTTGGCCATCATTTTGGTTTTACCATCATATATGTAAATAATTTCCATTCTGAATTGTATCTAAGGTTATAGTTTATCTGCATTCAATCTCATCTACTTTATTTGTCAATAATAATAATAATAATAAAATTTTTTTTAACATTTATATGATAAATAATTTCTTTATAATTTGCTTGATTTTAAATGCTATGTTTTCATTTCTTTAGATAAATAATTCATTATATGATCATAAACTATTGATTTTGTTGACCTTTACTTAATTTTATTGTGGCCAAATTGTATTGCTAAGATTGGAACCCATGTTTAACATTAACTCTCTAGGAAATTGAATCTTGGCTTATGAGTTCTTACTTTATAAGTCCATTCCAGGAATGAATTAAACTTGTAAAGTTGAGAACTACCTGTATATAAAAATATATTTTAAATAATTTTATTCAAAAATTGTTATTGTTGAATAAAAATGTTTGAAATAATGAGTGAAATTTGGTTTTAATTTTATTATTATTTTTAAAGATAATAATTGATTTATTTTAATTTATTCATTTTCTGAAATATCACATTGTTTGCTCATAAACTATCAAAAATTATTATAATTTTTTTGGCATATATATTATTATTTACATAGATATTGATTTATATATAATATTTTTTATTCTGATTAGATTATCTCCTTTATTTTACATAAAAATACTAAGTATTTTTTTATTATTTTTTGTGTAAAATAAAAGAGAATTATCTTAATTTTTAATTTTTTTACTAGATTATAAAAAGATTAATAATAAAAAATGAAAATTGAACAATTAAATTTTTAAAGTTTGAGAGTAGAAGAAATTTTAAAATTTAGCATTATTTCATATAAAATACAGAGATACCTTGGATCACGAACGTCTCAGTTCACAAACAAATTCGTCTATGAACACCATTAGCGAACAAATTTTGCTTCGCTTTATGAACAATGCTTCGGTTCACAAACACACACGCACGGAGTATATGGAGCTCGCGGTGCACAAAACCCTGCGCATAGCCTCGCCCCAGTAGCAATCCAGTTCGTCCAGCTCACATGGGTGAAAGTTCCAACAAGTATTGATATTTTAGTTTTTTTCTTTATTTAATTAGACGCACAGCCTCGCCCCCAGCAACAATCCAGTTCGCCCAGCTGACATGGGTACAGTAAAGTTCCCAACCATGTTGATATTTTAGTTTTTTTCTTTATTTAATTAAATTTATCCCTTATTGATATTTTAGTTTTTTTCTTTATTTAATTAAATTTATCCCTTATTACGGATATTTTAGTTTTTTTCTTTATTTAATTAAATTTATCCCTTATTATGACAGTTCGCCCAGCTCATATGGGTACAGTAAAGTTCCAACAAAATATGCAACAATCCAGTTCGCCCAGCTCACATGGTACAGTAAAGTTTCAACAAGTGCCAGCTCATATGGGTACAGTAATGTTCCAACAAGTATTGATATTTTAGGTCAGCTCGTATGGGTACAGTAAAGTTCCAACAAGTGTTGATATTTTAGTTCTTTTTCATTATTTAATTAAATTTATCCCTTATTATGGCTCCCAAAAAAATTTTTTTTCTTTAATTAAATTTATCCCTTATTATGGTTCCCAAAAAAGTTGTCTTTATTTAATTAAATTTATCCCTTATTATGGCTCCCAAAAAAGTTGTGTATTAAATTTATCCCTTATTATGGCTCCCAAAAAGTTAAGTGTGTTAATAAATTAAATTTATCCCTTGTTATGGCTCCCAAAAAGTTAAAAGTGTTAGTGGGTGGTGTTAAACATGCTTTCTTCTAATATTACTGTTATATTTATTTCCACTGGTGTTAAACATGCTTTCTTCTAATATTACTGTTATATTTATTTCCTCTCTTTATCCCTTATTATGGCTCCCAAAAAAGTTAGAAGTGTTAGTGAAGGTGATCCCTTATTAAGGCTCCCAAAAAAGTTAAAAGTATTAGTGAAGGTGGCATTAAACATGCTTTCTTCTAATATTACTGTTATATTTATTTCCTTTCTGAATTACATGCTTTCTTCTAATATTACTGTTATATTTATTTCCTTTCTGTATTTTTCCACACATAAAGCCATAACATGTTAAAAATTTTTTCTAGGGAAAAAACGCTTTCTTCTAATATTATTGTTATATTTATTTCCTTTCTGTATTATTTTCTAATATTACTGTTATATTTATTTCCTTTCTATATTATTTCCACACTCCCAAAAAGGTTAAAAGTATTAGTGAAGGTGGTGTTAAACATGCTTTACTCTGATATTACTGTTTCCTTTCTGTATTATTTCCACACATAAAACCATAACATGTTAAAAAATTTTTTTCTAGTTCTGTATTATTTCCACACATAAACCCATAACATGTTAAAAATTTTTTTCTAGGACTGTATTATTTCCACACATAAAGCCATAATATGTTAAAAATTTTTTCTAGGTATTATTTACACACATAAAGCCATAACATGTTAAAATTTTTTCTAGGACAAAACATATTATTTGGATTTACATTAATTGCAATGGGAAAAATTGATTTGGATTACAAACATTTTGGATCACGAACAAGGTCAAGGAACGGATTGTTTTCGTGAACCAAGGTATCACTGTAATATAGAAAAAATGAATTACTTAGAATTAAATTTGTTCTAAAGCAATCTAACTGAGGAAATAACTACTAATTAAATATCCTGAGCCAAATTAACTCCTACTGTAATAATTTAGAATTAATCTGTAGTTTTTAATAATCTCTGCCAAAGTTTTCCATGAGGGCTTATGACAAACTTTGGCAGAGAAAAGAATAAATAGATTGCCTGGGAGTGCTAGTATTAGTCAAATCCAATACATTTCTAAATTAATCATTACATAAACTTCCCAAAATGGAATTCTGCCTGATGCCATGAACTCTAATTGGCAAGATGTTGGGATGCTATCCCAACATCCCAACATCTTGCCAATTAGAGTTCATGGCATCAGGCAGAATTCCATTTTGGGAAGTTTAGAGCAAGATGTTGGGATGAATGGGATGCTATCCCAACATCCCAACATCTTGCCAATTAGAGTTCATGGCATCAGGCAGATTCCATTTTGGGAAGTTTAGGGCAAGATGTTGGGATGCTATCCCAAAGATCCTGGTTTGATTTTAGTACAGTGGAAAAATATTATTTCAGGAAAATTAATTTAAATTATAGTATAATTATTAATTACTATATGGTTCTACCATAGCAGAAATTTAAAAATTTATTAAGTTTTAACTCAACAGATGGTGGCACCATATCCTTGATTTAAAATAATTATTGAAAATTACAATTTAATCCTAAATTATTACATTAACTATTAATTTAGCTCAGGATGTTTGGTTTAAATTTGATCTTAAAATGAAAGCAATATTCTGCTTACCAGAATAATGTTGGTTGATATATAAATAACTATTTAAAAAATCAAAAATAACCAGTGCTAGTTCATTCATCAAAATTTTTTATAATCTTTATCTGATAAGATTATATTAAATTGATGTTTTGCATTTTTTTTCCATTTTATAGTTGGACTGAATCTTTTTAGTTTTTTCTTGAAACAAATTTATGGCCTGCATATTGTATGAGGCTCCTTTTGTGGCATCTTATAATATGCAGGTCTTATGAGATGAGTGTCTGTTTCTGTTAATGCTTGATAACAGAGAGTTAAAAGATGAGTATCTATTTCATTATCAAACATTTACAAAATAAACAAAAATAGACATTCATCTCTTACAAGATGAATGTCTATATTTAAAAAATCAAAAATAACCAGTGCTAGTTCATTCATCAAAATTTTTTATAATCTTTATCTGATAAGATTATATTAAATTGATGTTTTGCATTTTTTTTCCATTTTATAGTTGGACTGAATCTTTTTAGTTTTTTCTTGAAACAAATTTATGGCCTGCATATTGTATGAGGCTCCTTTTGTGGCATCTTATAATATGCAGGTCTTATGAGATGAGTGTCTGTTTCTGTTAATGCTTGATAACAGAGAGTTAAAAGATGAGTATCTATTTCATTATCAAACATTTACAAAATAAACAAAAATAGACAGACATTTATCTTGTAAGAGATGAATGTCTCTGTCTATTTATATGTAAGCATGTATATATGTATGATATATATCATAAGAGATGAATATCTATTATTGTAACAAAATTAATGAATACAAAATTAGAAGAATTTTTTATATTATTTTTATGTAAAACAAAGGAGCTAATCTAATCATAATAAAAAATACTATATATAAATCAATATCTATGTATATAATAATACATCAAACCATTTTCTATGCATTTGAATTGCATTGATTAGTCACAGAATTTTTCAATTACATTACTGTCATAATTTAAGGACTATCTGTTTTTGGTCTATTTTCATATCAAATAATTGCTTTTAATTCATACATTAAAAAAGCAATTATATCTAACTTATTATATAGATAATAGATATTGTTTATATTTTTACATCTATTTTAACTAATAAATTATTTATTGTATAGTTTACCCTCCCATTATTTGAATATTTGATCTTGAAGTAATGGATCTTGATGATAAGTGGAGTATCATTAAAAGTAATAAAATATCAAAAAAATTTTATAATAACCGATTCAGATATTTTTAGAACTCTATTTCTTATATGTGATGCAAAAATTATAAAATATGAAAGTAGAAACAAATAAGAATTTTTGCATATTATAATTTTATATCAAATAAATATATATAATTCTAATAAAAAATGTTATATAATGAACAAATTTAGAATTTATTATTAATTAAATGCATAAAAATGCCAACTTTCAGGAATTATTCTTTCCTTACTAATTTTAATATTATTTAAATAACTGCAAAAATATATATTGAAAACATCACCTAATAACAACCAATGAAATCAGCACAGTGCAGTAAAAGTTTTAGAAAAAAAATAAATATTTCATATCAGTGCAATGCTAATTTAAAGTTAACAAACTAGAACATTAAATTACTGATATAATTCTGCTTCAGCATTTTTACAGACTGATGAACACTGCAACTTAATTATTTTGATACAACATAAAATTTTTAATAAAACAACAATCAAATATCAGTCAACTAACTCTAGCATCGCAAGTTTGGAAACAACTGAAATTAATGAAATCAATTAAAGCACTAAACATAGGAGATGAAAAAAACAATTTATTTGGAGAACGTTTTCGGCTATTCGATAGCCATCATCAGTTAAATGTATGTAATAGAACAAAACGTAAATTAATAGAACAAAATTTAAAAATACAAATTGCAGTAAAAATTATCAAAAAATTAAATTAAATATAAATAAATGCATAAATATCAAATTTAGTAAATAAAGAATAAGAATAAAAATTAATGAAAATAAAATATACAAAATAAATAAATAAATAAATAAAATACAGATAAAAATGTTAAAGTCGGGATCGTGAAGTTTCATGAATAAGCCATTTCTATGCTGAAGGTATAAGAGTGGGATCGTTCTTATTAATAGCAGTAGAATTATGTTGACATTTCTCGATTTCAATGGTTTCGTATACGTAGCCTTCGTATTTGTCAGGAATGCATTTTATAAGCGTGGCATTATTCCAATCAATATCTAAATCATGTTCAAGGAAACGTTTAGTAAGAGTCGTGGTGGTATTCTTATAACGTAGGCTTTGTTTGTGTTCTTTGATCCTTGTTTTAAGATTGCAGGATATATAGCCTATGTTCACTTCCTCCTTGTTAAGATCTAGATTTTTGAGGGGGATTTTATAAACCCCTGGCTAGTTGATAGAGAGTGTATTGTCTTTGTCGTTACGCAGCAAATTGAGGAGCATGTGTTTCCGTTCAAAGGCAAGTTTACGTCCAGTGCAACACTCAATCGTTTTACTTAAATTCCTGAGAGTGGTGGTAGATTGGAGTTTACTGTAAGCCATATTTTTCAAAGGAGAGATTTTATTTAACTTCTTTTTAACTTGTAGGATTTTGATCAGGACTTTTGGTTTGTATCCGTGTGATATGCCATGTCATTTAATGCTTTAATTGATTTCAAGTATAGTAATAGTAAGATGAATTATTATATGAAATTAATGATTAATTAAATTTAAAACAATGTAGTTCCATCTAATGATTAATAATTAAATCATAAATTTTACTATTTATCTAAAAATAAAACTTGGTTCTAACTCAAAATCGAATTGAACTAGGAATCTTTAATATGTCTTAGCATCCTATCAGCTGCCTAGTTTTGTCATTGAGGTGAGAGACTCCAGGCAAAACTTATATCTCTTTTCTCCCATATGCAGTGAAGTATTTTGTTTATTCCATATTCAGTTGCATTGTATTGAGCAATAGTTAAAAAGTAATAAAATTCCTGTACTGATCAGTTGTCATGAATGCTTAAAAAATGTTTAAATATAATATGTAATTTAATCAATTACTATATATACGTTTTCAGTTTTATTAATTTTATAAATGTTATTATTAAACTTAAATGTGTAATACTATAGAACAATATTATATGTCAAGAAACAAGTGGAACAAGCCTAATGATTTGTTATATTTCAGTTCAGTATTGATGTAATATTATATATGTCACTGTTGATTTAAAGAATATTTAAAATCAGTTTTAACTCTTGGGACAAAATAATTTTTTTGCCTTAATAAATATTTATTAATTATTTGTTAACAGTATTTTAATATAATTGTAAAAGAATGCTTTATCTTAGCTGATTTTTATGTTATCCATTTTCATTTTAAATAGTTTCTAATGTATATATAAATGATGAAAAAATTTAGGTTTTAATAAGACAATTTCTTTTTAGTTTTAGAAAATATTGTGAATTCAGTTGAAGATCAAATAACAACTGCAAAAGGTTGTTGTATAATCTATAAATATATAAATAATAATAAAATAAATAAAATTTAGTCTCTGATTATATAATTTCTTTTTAGTTTTAGAAAATATTGTGAGTTCAGTTGAAGATCAAGTAACAACTGCAAAAGGTTATTATATAATCTATAAATATATAAATAATAATAAAATAAATAAAATTTAGTCTCTGATTATATAATTTCTTTTTAGTTTTAGAAAATATTGTGAATTCAGTTGAAGATCAAGTAACAACTGCAAAAGGTTGTTGTATAATTTATAAATATATAATTAATAAAAAAGTAAAAATTTAGTCTCTGATTATATATAATTTCTTTTTAGTTTTAGAAAATATTGTGAGTTCAGTGGAAGATCAAATAACAACTACAGAAGGTAATTCAAAGATATATATATATAAATACAGGCAGTTTCCAACTTACATAGATCCAGCATATGTAAATTTGTACTTTTATAAAGATTCTCTGACTAAAAACAAAAATATACTTAAACTTATTGTAGTGGATAATTAAGAATACATAAAAAGTAAGTTACTGATATTTGTAGTGGATAAAGCTATAATATAGAGATACAAACATTTTAACCCTAATTTCATTATTTATCATATGTACATGTGTTTTATGAGTTTATTAAGTTAGTTTTAGTTAATGAATCAGCCCATATTCAGATCTCTTCTAAAAAACTAAAGGTATGGTACTTGGAATTGAATTCAGATCCTTAAAGATGATAAGTGACTACTATTCCATGACTTACCGTATTTGCCCGGCGTATAAGACGCACCGGCGCATAAGACGCACCCTCTTTTTTATACACATTTTTGAAGGATAAAACTTTATTACTGATCATTATAATGAATTTACAGTATTTTAAATATAAAGTAATACAAACAGCAAATACTTTCTGCAAATACCCAATCTACCTGGGAAAGAACACCTTTTAATCTTCTTTGTCAAGACCCAGACACTCATCTCAGATGAGAGAAAAATGAAGAGTCACTTGAAACCTCTTCTAAATCAGCATCTGAGTCCTCATACAACAAATTGTCCTCTGTACCATCCATTGCATTACTAATGCCACATTTCTTAAATGATTTAACCACTGTCTCTGTTTTCACAGCATCCCATGAAGCTTTGACCCATTCACAAACTTGAGAAATGCTAGGCCCAGCTGTGATCGTCGATGAAAGCGCATGCGCATTCATTGAACTCTACGTAACTAATATTCCCACACTCCGCAAGGAAACAAGAAAGAAATCGCATAACTCCGAATAGAGGAAATTTCCAGAAATGAATGTAATCAAAAACTGAGTATCGGCGTATAAGACGCACCCCGTTTTTCAGACCTATTTTCAAAGAAAAAAAGTGCGTCTTATACGCCGGCAAATACGGTATGTGCTTATTCTTTCATATAACTATTTTTAATGTTATATCTTTATAACACAGTATAGAGGGGATACTAATTTAGTAGTATATAAGGTATGTTTTGACATTTACCTAAGTTGGTGATTACCTATAATGAAAAAATATAGTTTTAAGTTTCTGATAATATGTTATTTATTTTCAGTTTTAGAAAATATTATTAATTCAGTTGAAGATCAAATAACAACTGCAGAAGGTAATTTTATAAAATATTAGGTATATCTAGTTTGATCATGCATTATAGGAAAATTAATGCAATTTTCTTCTTCCTAGTTACATTAATTATTTAAAAAATTATTATTCGTGCAGGTTTCTGATATAGAATAAAATGGATGAAATTGTTTATACATTTTTAATAGAACAGTGTGAGAAAAACAACAAAAAAACAAAAATATAAATTAACCAAGTTACCTGCATACTAAATTTCTGAATGGAGACAAGAGACTATATTCTGTATTTATATTTTTAAGAGGGATCCCTTCTAAAAATATAAAACACAGAATTAGAACTTATTCTTCAATCTTTCAGCAGATTATATCATAGATGTGAAAGATTTGGAAATTGCTGAAATACTATAGTATTCTATGTAAGATTCACTGGCGTATTTGAATTAACCAAGCACACCAAATCAGTAATCATAAATAAGTAAATAAAACTCAGCACTAAATAGCAAGTATAAATTAAAAAAAAAAAAAATTTATATTTGCTATTTAGTGCTGAGTTTTATTTACTTATTTAGGAAAGTAAGCAAGTAGTTTTCTTTATTCAGTAACCATAATATATGGAAAGCTATGATAATATATAATATTAAGGAAAATACATTTTAGAACTAGTTTCTAATTCATTTCTGAATAAATAATTTATTTTACACTAGTAAACTCATTGCAGCTATGCCAGCAATAAAAGAATATATTGTGATCGGTGAATGATTCTATGATTTGTGTATGATATTGTGATCAGTAAATGATTAACCAGAAAGCTAACACTCTAGACAGACACAATGTGCTATCCATCAAATAAGTTATAAAGTTTTGCTGATATTTGAATTTTTTAATATTTTTTTAGAATGATTATTTTAAAAATATATTTAACAGTCACAAACTCTAAATGCAATTCATTAAAAGTCAAATCAAATAGATTTATATACTTTCATTGTATAGTCTTCAAGATATTTCATTCTAAAGTTGTATGTAACACTAATGAGGCTAAATTATTATATAGATTGTTTCAAAGCTATAGAAACAATAAATTTACAAAAAAAAATTAAAATATTTAATCATGTAGTATAATTATTAACATTAATTAATGATAATATATATTATTAATAATTAATTTAGTTAATTATTAACATTATATTTTATTGCATTTTTCCATATTTTATTTGTTAAATAGCTAGTTCAGTTATGTTGCATTGTCTTTTGTTTTACATCACTTTCCAACTACAATTGATTATTAAGAAGTAGACAATTCAGATCCAATCACAGACTGCCCATTGTGGGGTATCAGGATCTTTTACGTGTCAGATGGCCTAATTATAAATTAATATTTTATTTAATTAAAGACACGTGAGTAAGGGCGCTCAGAGTCCGAAGGTGTTGGAAGGTTAGAGAATAACCACACTTATATAATTAAATAATAAAACATATATTTAACAAAAAAAGAGTACATAAATTTAACTAAAACATTTAAATAGTAAACATTAAATGACATATAATTACATTAATTATCAAGGAATCTGAGGAACAATCCATTATAAAGTTATATAAAAAATTAACGAATACAGATAAGAAAAAAAATCAAACTATGATATAGATTATCTAATTGTTAATCCGAATTTTAAGTCCAAGTAATCCCGTATGCGCTTAACATACCCAGAGAGAGAGAGTATATTCTTCTTTCTTTTACAATATTCTTCTTAATTCTTTTATACGACGAGATACAAAGAGAGACTAGACACTTTAATTTTGGCATTATTTTCTTATTACTACTATTATTTCTTTAAATTTAAGCGATCTTTTTTCCCGTTTTTTTCGCACAACACATTCATTTTAAATTGAAAATGAAACTAGACATCGTAACTTATCGTTACAGCACAATTATTCAGAAATCATAATATTTTGTAAATAATAACATAAAATATATAATTAAATATAATTAGTATAAAAAAATAAGTATTAATTATAATAATAAAAGTAAGATAATATAATAATTGCGAAATGGGTGTGACCGTACACCATGATCGTAGTGAGACTCAGATCAGTTTTAATAATAAAAGTAAGATAATATAATAATTGCGAAATGGGTGTGACCGTACACCATGATCCTAGTGAGACTCAGATCAGTTGATGAGATCAGTTCCCAAGATGAGATCAGTTGATGAATTCCAAATTCCTTGTATAAATTTTCTAAATTATGGGAGCTGGATTTGATTCCAAATTCTCTGTGTGGAAAATTGAAGAGTTTATACACAGTCACTAAAATTGCAATCTGATGAACCCAATTATTCTGCTGAATCATATATGGAATATTACAGCAATAGCCATTTTCAAACCTACTATGGTTGGCCAACATTCTTGCTACTGAAGGATTGAAGGATAGTTTCAATAAGTTGAGTCTAGTACCATTTTAAAAAATTCAGAATTTGGTATGGAACCTTGTCTTTTCAGATAGAAGTTTAGTACATAACCATTCAGCTAATTCATATTTTTTGCTATTTTCTTCACAATCTTTACCAGCCAACAGACTGATAAACAGTTTCATTTATTTTGTCATATCAGGAATCCATATGAACAATCATTTCTATTTAAATTAGTGCATTTAGAAAGCAGGAAATTAGCATAATCTGAAATTTCATTAATTTTCTTATATTCATTAATTGATGTATAATCAAGCTAGACATCAAGAATATATATAAATGATGAAAAAATAAAAAAAAATTTAAATTTCTAATAATATATAATTTCTTAAAATAGGAGAGCTTTTTATGGTAGTATTTTATAAATGCTTTAATTAAGACAAAAGTTCATTAAAGAAACATTTGCAGAACATTTGGTGTTGACAGTATGATCAGGTTCCTTGAAGATGAATAGCAGTAGACTTTCCATGTCAAAAAACACAGTCAGCATCACTTTTCCTGTAAAGTTTGCATCTTGCATTTTTTGGATCATAGTGAGCTATGAGTTTCATTGCAAGCTTTCAGTCTTGCTCAATAGTTCAAAATGAAAACACTATGTCTTATCACCACAATTTCATGAAAAAGTCATCTCCCTCCATTGTGTACTGCTCAAAATGTTTCGGAGAACATGCCATTCACATCATCTTTTGGGCCTCAGAAAGTAGGCATGGAATCCATTTGACATAAACTTTTGGTACCTGAGGTCCTGTATCATGTGCTACCTCTTTACTAAATGTTACACTATAGTATATGTGACACCACAAATGGAAATTTTTTGAATTGTTCCTTATATAATAACAGTCATTGTTGTTATAGTTTTTTATTATTAAGTTTATCAATTTTAGGCATCTCACTGTTATGATAAAGGTTGACCAGGCCAATGATACTTAATTTGGAATATGTTAATTAAATATATATTTCTATATATTAATTTGGAATATTTTTATACTGTAAAATTTTAGAATGATTGAAATTCTTTGTGATTAGTTTTTTGCATATATGTAGTTTTTGTATATAAGGACATACTTTATTTTTGTGATGGTTACATTCCAGACCACTGTTATAAAGCAAATTTTGTTGTAAAGTAAATTTCAGTCCTTTTTTCAATTCTAATATATATAAAAGTGTAAAAACATATTTAGATTATTATTCATTAAGTACACAATAGCACTAGTCCCAAAAAGTTCCAGATGGCCACATTTTAAAGCATTTATGTATCACTTCTAAGGATCCAGGCTTGATTCCAGTCTTCAGCCTTCAATTTTTCAGGATATATCAAGGCCTGGCCCAATCTATGTGTTAATTTATGTTTTATACCTATTCTATGTATTATTTTGCAGATAATTTTTATTTTGAGATATAAATTAAAACCTTGGAACATAATTCAGAAATGCTGTATTAGAAAAACACCATAAAGTGAAGTATCTCTATATTTATGTATAAACAGCTGATGAGAATGAATAGACTGAAATTTTTTCCTGTAGTGACTTTTGTTTTAAAGCATTTTAGAACTATCTTAAAGAACTCTTTCATTTTAATTTAGTTAAAACAAAGTAGTGTTATTTTTTAGTTTAAGTTGATTTATATATAATTTCTTTTTAGTTTTACAAAATATTATCAATTCAGCTGAAGATCAAGTAACAACTGCTAATGGTAATTTTATGATATTTAAATAATGAAAAAAATAAATAAAATTTGGATGGTTTCTGATAAGTTGTAATTTTTTAGTTTTAGAAAATATTGTTAATTCAGTTGAAGATCAACTAGCAGTTACTAAAGGTAGTTTTATAATATATATTGTTACAGGCATAACCCAAAATCAGGCATATCAAGATGTACCTAATTGAATTAACTAACTAAAAAAATATATTAAAATCAGATTCATTTAGACATGCTTAGATATCCCAATCTGTCTAACAATGATTTAAGTAAATTTATAAAAGATAAATTTATAAATTAAAATATTGAAATATTATAATTTGCTTTGGTGATGTTAGTATGAAAAACACATCTGTTATTAATATATAAAACATGTAAAATATATTTAATACAATCATTTACCAATGGAGATATTTGTATTCCAGTCTGCAAAAAATTATTTCCATATCATGATCTGCCTAGATGCATCACAGTATGCCTGGATTTTGAATTATGTGTGCAAATTATATATATATGCAAGTTAATAAAAGATAAATTTAAGTTTCTAATAAGACATAATTTGTTTTCAGTTTTAGACAATATTGTTAGTTCAGTTGAAGATCAAGCAATAACTGAAAAAGGTACTTTTATAATTTATATAAATAAATAATGAAAAATTTAAATAAAATTTAGGTTTAAATAATAAAACATACTTTGTTTTCAGTTTTAGAAAATATTGTTAGTTCAGTTGAAGATCAAGCAATAACAGAAAAAGGTAGTTTTATAATATA
>AYEL01074755.1:0-21735 GCA_000484575.1 Olivierus martensii | reverse complement strand
TTTATATTTATATAAATATTCTAAAGTGGGATTATATTTATCTTAAAATTACCAAACACAGCACATTACACAGTTGGTCATATACTAAAAACATTTTTATTCATAGTACTTTCAGTTGTTAACCATCTTCAATGAAATTATTATATTACAATCAAACTCATTTAAACTGTAAACATGCGCAAATATTCTAAAGATGTAAATGTATTATATATTTTAAACACAAAAATCGAAAGATTAATGAAGAAAAATACATAAAATAATATACTAAATATTAAAATAAAAAATAATAAATGTCAAAAAAGTTTTCCATTGAAAGCTTGTTATTGGAGAGCAAAATCCATGCAGCTGTGGGTTCTATTGGAAGGTTATCATTGATTACATATTTGGTATCTATCCTTTAGATTATTTCCAAGGTTTTAGCTATGGGTAGCTGCTGTACCAATTAAAGTAAAATAGAGAACTCTTTCCAAGGTTTCAGCTATGGTAAAGTTACCCTTTCTCTGGTACTTTCTGCGGAGTTGTTTCCTAGAATATGAAAACAGTTAGACCATAATATTCTACGAAAGTACCCAGAAAGGGTAACTTTACTATATAGTTTAGCTAATTCTAAGGTAGTAAGAAACATAATTAAAAAGAAAAATGGGCAGCAAGCTATACATGACATCCCACTGTATATCAGCTAATACACAACGAGAAAGACAAGACACACAAAAAAAAATGAAAAACAGCATTTATGAAATCCCAATTGACAATATAACAAAGAACCATTGGAAAGTATACATAGGAGCAACGAAAAGAAATCTAACCAAAAGAATGAAGGAACATAAAAGAGATATTGCCTGTGCAACTTCACAACAGCATTGACTAGAACTTGCTATGAAAATGATGTTTTAATAGATTGGGACTAAGCAAAGGTGGTAAAAACAGTTCGTTCAAATAGAGAGCTACCATAGCTGAAACCTTTGAAATAATCTCAAGGTTAGATACCGAATATATGATCAATGATAATCTTCTGATAGACCCCCCCAGCTGTACCAATAGCAAGCTTTCAATGAAAAACCTTTCTTTGACATCTATTATTTTTTATTTTAGTATTTAATCTATTATTTTATGTATATTTCTTCATTAATCTTTTGTTTTTTGTGTTTATAATGTATAATTATAATACGTGTACATCTTTAGAACATTTGTGCATGTTTACAGTTTAAAAGAGTTTGATTGTAATATAATAATTTTATTGAAGATGGGTAATGTAATAACTGAAAGTACTACGAATAAAAATGTTTTTTGTATATGACCAACTGCGTAATGTGTTGTGTTTGATAATTTTAAGTATATAGGATAAACGCAGTATTAAAGAAATAGATTAATATATTTATCATTAAATTCTTGCTACTATTTATAAATTGATTTAATTTTGAATTAAATAATAATGAAAATTTTTAAAATAAAGCTTAACTCCAAATTTAACAATTTTACAAAGCATTAGAAAACTTCTTAACAAATCTATAATCAAACAATTACTGATATTTAAACAATATAAAAAGATAAAGTAATTATAATAGAAGTTAAAATAGATAATTACTCTTAAAACTTTACTAAATAACCAACAGTTATTAATTAACCAGTCTTCAGCACTTGTTAAAGCCATCTTCAGTAATTACATGTTTAAAATAAACAAATATAACAAATGGAATTCTTATGTAGTAAGAAGCGAAAGTATATTATGTGTACCAACAGTTATATTGCTGGATACCTCTGAAGTCTGATTTCACCTGAAATTTATTTTGGACGAACTATACAGCTAAAAAACACTAAAAACTGATAAGAAATTGCCCAAAAATGTAAAATGGCCTCAGAGTGTTTATTTCGTTTTTTGTGATTTTCTCCTAAATTTTAGTGAAATTGTAATAAAAAATGAATGATATATTTTAAATAAAGAAAAAATTAATAAAATTTAAGTGATTTCTAATAATATGTAATTTTTTTTTTTAGTTTTAGAAAATATTGTCAGTTCTGTTGAAGATCAAGTAATAACTGCAAAAGGTAATTATATAATATATATATTATTTGCAAAAGTTCAAAATCAGGCAAATCTTAACATTTAAAGTTATGGAGTGATAAAAGTGCAAATTATTTAGTAAATATTTAAATTTTGGGCTTTTACCAAGAGATATTGATAATTGTCAGTATTCTTAAGATTTACTTAAAAGAGACGGTAAAAGTAATCATAAGTATTATTTTAATTAATAAAATGGTATTATTTTAGTTAGCTATTTTTGTTTTATCATTTTGATGTTTTTTTTAAAATTAATTTTATATTGCAAGAGTATTTTATGAAAATCTATATTACTATTTGTCTATGAAGTTATTTTAATTTCAATAAAATTTTTCCAATATAAATTAAGGAAACAAAAATATAACTCATCAATGCTTAAAATAATTTTTATTTAATTTGCTATAATAAATTGTACTTATTTAAAAATTCTTATATTTCAATTTGCTTATAAATTATTTATTTGGGTATTGGGTACTCAATTTTGGTATAAATTACACTGTTACTTATTGCAATAAGATTGATTATTATGACATTTAAAATAGCACATCATGGAAGAAGAATTGCACAAGCATTTTTTTGTTGAACAATTTTTTGAACAATTACACTTTTTGAATCCTTAGCCTCCAACAAAAGATAATTTGCACTTATAATGTCATTTTGTTCCATCAAAAATTTTCTATCATTCCATTTTTCTAATTAAAACCCAAATCTTATAAAATTTTGTGCTTTTCTTACAAAAAATATATTTTCCTTGAGATTTTTCAGCAAACTTGAGAATGATATTTGTTCGATAATACATTTGATGATGATAATTATGGTTTCCCTAATTACTAATTATAAAATCTAATAATTACAGATAGTTCTATGAATTAAACATATATATTTTAAATATATTATGGATACAAAAGTACTCTTCATTTTGACTTTTTCAGATTTATAAACATATAAAGATATTTTTTCATGTTTATGTTTCTTTAGTTATAAACTAGTTTAAACATATATTTTTCTATTGTAGTAGTTTATAATGAAATCTTATTATAAAAATTAGAAATCTATTTATTCATTTTTGAAGTTTTAGCACTTTCAGTTTCAAAAAATTATTGTCTCTTGTATATTTATTAATTGGTCATAAATCATAATATCTAATTTCAGTTTGTTTGATTAGATTATTGTAAAAATTTCTGGGAATATTCAGTCTGTTTGGTTTTATCTGCTGAATTTTCAGATTAAAATATCACATAACTTATAACTGATGATTGATTGAAAAAAATGTCATTGTTATAATAAATTATTTAGCCTGTAAAATAAATTTTTGTGATTTTTGTTTTTTTGTTAAGAAATGGATATGTATGGTTGTATATAATATAAATTAATATTTTATAGGTATTTAAATATTGGATACTGCATAAATACAATCAAAAATATATAAATCAGTGTATTGTGTCCTCTTTGTGTTAATAGCATATCCTATGATAATGGCTGCATGCTCCACATTTATTATTAAAAATGCCTATTTCTTCTCAATTATATTATTAAAAATATATGGATATATGTGAATGCTTCCCACTTAACTATTTCCAGATTTACAAATTTTTTCTCAAATATGAATATTATAGTGCCCCGATTTTGAAACTTTTCGGGGACCGGCCCGAAAAGTCGAACGAGCGGGGAAACACACGAAGAAGGAAGCTCTGATAATGTCATAATAAAAAAAAGAACTCTGATGACGTCATAATAAAAACGTTATATAATTAAAACGTAGGAAAAGGGAAAGTTTTACATTGCATGTATAAGAATATGTTGGGACTTCAAAAATAGACGTTTAAAGCGGGAAAGTCGTATGATACGGGAACGCACGAGCAGCGGGAAAGTCGTACGATACGGGAACGCACGAGCGGGGTTTCACTGTATTTAAAAAAAATCAAAAATATTAATTTACTGACCACTTCACAGATAAGATTAGAATGCATAGATCAATCTTTTTAATTAATAAATATGTTAGTTGCTAATGCATATATCATCAGTTAATATTAAATAGAAATATTTTATAGTAATATCCAATGTTTCTGATTGATAACTTGCACATTTTCAGATAGTTCTGATCATTTAGAATATATGAGGTAATTTTTTGCAGCTGATTTCAGACAAAAGATTTGCACTTCCATTGATTATGTGTGCTGGTTGGCTTTTCACTCCCATCACTTGTAGAAAAATTTCCATTGCATGTTTTGATTCTGATTTTTTATTATTTAAACTTTGTTAAATATTTTTGTTTTGATTCAGAATTGATGGAAACTTTAACATTTGATATTTCTGCTGAACAAAAACTTTAATAAAACTGTATTGTAGAGAAATGCAACTGGGCATTAATGAAAAATGATCATATTCTGCTATCTATAAGCTATTTCTTTCCATTGCATCATGATGTTTCAATCAGGATTGCAGAGTTGGATTGCAAATTGATCTGATTCTGACTTCGACTCCATCTTCTAAAAAAAATCCGATTCTGACTCCGACTCCCTAAAATTTGTAAGTTTCGACTGATTCTGACTTCGACTCCATCTTCTAAAAAAAATCCGATTCTGACTCCAACTCCAACTCCCAACCCCAGGCAGTTTAAAAATCTGACTCTGACTCCAGCTCTATCCAAAAACCTCTGATTCTGCAACCCAGGATTGCAGAATTGGATAACAAATGATACAACTCAGATTCCATCTTTTAAAAAAAATCTGACTCCGACTCCCTAAAATTTACCCGACTCTGCCCGACTCTGGGCAGTTTGAAATTCCGACTTCGATTCCAACTCGGACTCCACCCAAAAACTTCCAACTCCTCGACTTTCAACTCCGACTCCGATTCTGCAACACTGATTTCAATGCTATATATCTAGCATTTTATCAAAGTGGCTTATTTATTCTAATAGTGAACTGGCTTTGAAAAATGTTTAAATTATAAAAGGAAATTATCAATTTATTTCAATGAATGACATGTTCTAACAGTTGATATTTGGGGAATTGGCTTATATATGAGTTTCATGTTTTTATCAATTTTTCAAACTCTGGATATATAGTAGTTTGTTTTTACCAATTTTTCAAACTCTGGATTTGGATTATACATGAATTGGCTTATATACAATAGATACAGTAGTTATTTTAAATTTTCCCTTTGAGCCCACGCTTTTACATGACAAGGGAGATTGCATGCTCCAGTGATCTTTCTGGGCTGTTGGTAGTTCAACTTTATCATAATGGCTAGAAGTTAAGAGCCTAATAAAGTGGTCCTTTGGAGGCAATCCCTACACCAAATTATACCATTATTTGACTGATTACCAACATTGTGAAATTTTTTGTAATTTTTCAAACCTTAGAGGAAAGGAAACCAAACACAGTTTTAACCCATTGAGATTTATGATTTTTTAAAAATAAACCTAATTAAAATTGTGAAATAACACTTAATTTTCATCAAAATTTTTTGAAATTTTTACAGTTTATTACATTTTTTATTCTCATTCTAAGGATGTAAAAATTTTTTCTAATTTTATTTCTTTCACAACTTTTCATTCATTATATGAGATTGCAGAGAACATGATTTTTTTATATGAAATCTTAGCCATCCAACAAAATTTTTGGTATTTTTTGATAGCACCAAGCCTTATGAATAAAAATAAGCTATGAATGAAGAAAATTGAATCATATTTTAAAAAATTATCATTAAAAAACGAATTATTATACAAATTTTCATTAAATTAATTAATTAATTAATCAAAAAGTAACAAAAATTTATTAAAATGTCACTTTTTTAACAAAATATATTTATTGTTATGTTTTATTTTCATTTTAATAATTTTTATTTTAATTTTTTATAAATTTTTGAATTTATAACCAAAAGCACAACATATATGAAAATCATTCACTCTTGTACATAAACAGCTATAATATTTTCTGTTTTACTTTAATTGGCCTGTAGTTGCTTTGTTGACTCACTACACTAAGGGTTCCCAACCTGGGGTACCTGTACCCTCAGGAAGTACAGGAAGCTTGTACAGCATGTACAGTGAATAGCAAATAAATAAGTATATTATGCTATTAATATATTCCAAAAATAGTTATCAACATTTTCAGGCCATTCCATTTCCGGGTTATTCCAGTGAGGTTGTAAAGACTTTTTTTTCACTGCAGGGTCCAATAACTCAAAATGCATGATTATTATAGTGAAATTACCAGATTGGCACCCCCTTGAGGCTCTCCTCTGTGGCATTTGCACCTCCTGCACATGCACATGGGGTTCCAGATAATTTACTAAAAGCTGGTGGGGGACCAAAAAAGGTTGAGAACACTACACCTAATAAAGGAAACACAGCACTTCTTGCAGTAAAGTATCAAACTAAATTTATTAGCTTAAATACAAGCAAATGTTTTTGATGTGCTACACATCCTCTTCAGGCATGCAAAGACATTAATGAAGAGGATGTTTAGCACATCAAAAATATTCGCTTGTACTAAGCTAACAAATTTAGTTTGATACTTTACTGCAAGAAGTGCTGTGTTTTTATGTATTTAAGTAGTCTTAGTTGAAGCAGTTTAATAGTATTGTTAACTGCACCTAATACTACATGCAGTACAGTAAAGTAGGCTTGACTGCAATTTCCTGTGAAATTATTGGTTGCCATAAAATAATGAAAGTGCCATGCCCCTTTTTATAATCTGGTGTTGTTTAAATTAGGATTTTCTCATGTTTTACTAAATTATCTGTAAAAGTAAAGCAATAAATGAACAAAAATAAGTAAAAATATTGTTTATTTTAAAAGAATTAACCAAAATTTTTATATTATTAGCAAAATTTTTTTAGTTTTACAAATTTTATAGCTCATTATGCTAAAATTCCATGTTTTACTTAAAATTTCAAAAATAAATTTATCTCACCTCAAAATCAAATTAACTTTACCAAAATATAATATAGAATAGAAAGTAGAATTGATAAGATTTGATAAAAAAGAATACAAATTCTACAAATACAATCCATTTATATTTTCTGTCTTTTTAAAATTGAATTTAAAATAAATTTCAGCAAATGAAAAATTTAGGATCCATCATTGGAGGCACGTATTTTTACCCAATAAATGCAAAAAAAATTACTCCACAATAACTGCACTGCGTAACTCAGGATTAAATTTTTTTAATTATTTTTTTATTGTTTTTTATTCCACTTTCATGATGTGTAGATGTGTCAATGGACTTCAATGGTTTAAATTCTAAAAAAAAATATGAATTTTAAAATGCTTTTGATGGTCAAAACTTTTTACCTAAATTCATATTTATTTAAATCTGAGAGTTTCTGTAATTAAAAAAATAAGTATATTTGAGATATTAATAAGATATAACTTCTATTTAGTTTTAGAAAATATTGTTAGTTCAGTTGAAGATCAAGCAACAACTGCAAAAGGTATTTTTATAATATATATATAAATAATGAAAAAATAAAATATAGTTTCTAATAAAACATAATTTGTTTTCAGTTTTAGAAAATATTATTATTTCAGTTGAAGATCAAGTAACAGCTGCAAAAGGTAGTTTTATAATTTATGTTATGAAAAAAGTGATAAATTTTTTCATTTATTGTGAATTTATCACATTTACCAGTGATTACTTATACTTGCCAGTTTGTAGTGATAAATATGATAAAATCATACTTAATTATGCATAATTGGACATTATGCATAATGCCATGCATAATCTAGAATAATAAATTTGATTAATATTGCATTCTTGTTGAGTAATGAAGTTGTTCACTGTATTCATCTTCATTCATGTAATAAGTGCAGCTTTAAGCAGTCAAAGAAGTCAGTTCTCAGTTCAGTCTCATTCAGTTCAAGAAATAATTGCAAATGTAGGTAACAAAAACATTACAATTGACAAAGGATAAAAATGTCTATAAAACTTGCACATGATAGATCCAATATTTTTGTATATGACAAAAAAAGAAAGATTATATATTTTATTGAGATCAGAATCAGAAATCAAAATTTGTTAACAACAGTTAAAAATGAAAAAATGAGAAAATATGAATTAATGGCAAATGAATTGAGCATGATGTTTAAGTTCCAAGTAAAGTTAATGAAGTGATAATTTGGGATGGTATTACAACAACTTACCACAAAAATCATATCTGAACTATCAGTTTGCCGTTAGAAGCATACATCTAGACTTGTATCCTTAAGAAGACTGAAAAGCATCTCCTTTGAAAAGAAATACTGATTTGGCAAGGAGGGTGTGGAAGACAACGTTGAAAACGTATTGAAACGGCTAGAGATAATCAAAGTTAAAGGTGAATGAGTGCGAGAGTGTTGTAAAAGTGAAACAACAATAACCCTACAATTAAATTACTAATTAAAACAACAAAAGATGGAATATTTCATGATACTGTAAGATCCCGTTTAACTTGGGGGATACGTTCCAAGAAAATCAAGTGCTAAATGAAACAGCATTAAACGAGATTATCTTAACATGTAAATAATGAGAATAGGTGAAACAAGACAGTGAATAAAAATTATAGGTACCATTTTTTTAATTTTGTAACATGTATTATTACTATTGTATTATATTAATTATAGACGTTTTTTATTGCTAATATCTATTGGTATTCATAGATCATTCATGAAAATTAAAAATATTCAAGTAAATAATTTATGTTGGTGATGAGGAAGGTTTTTCCTCATTTGACACATTTTGTTTTTTCGTTAAGAAGTCATCTAACGTTGTTTGCCTTTTCTTCTTTCGTTCGGCAAGCAATTGCCGATAGCAAGACATTGCATCCATGACACTTCATCTTGCCTTTGAACTTCTATCAAAATTTAGATCATTTTGTAAACTGATTTATAATTTTTGTAATAGTGGATATACTTGTTTTGAAAAAAATCCGTTGCATGTTTCTTAGCAGATTTTAATATGTACTGCACATCACTGATATCAAATGCACTGTGAGACAGCCTAGGAGAAATAAAGCAACAAATTTGTGCGATTTTGGATTTATGTGAGTAAAAGGGTTTGAAAATCCTGCCTAAGTGAATTAATAAAAAATATAAAATTAAGAAAAAACTACATTATATCAAAACAGCATTAAGTGGGGTCTTACTGTATTTTTCTAATATACACTAATTAGGGGACTAACCATTTCAAATTAACCAAACCATACAGCCAAACCTCTCCTAGCAGACAAAGTCTAAATTAAATTTTTCTAACGATTATTATTTTTGAATCAAGGCTATGGTGCCACCAACTGTTGAGTTAATAATTAATTAAATTTAGAATTTAGCACTAAGGTGGCGCCATCTAGTAATTAATAATTATACTATAATTTTTAAATTAATTTTCCTGAAATAAAATTTGCCACTGCACCGGAATTGAATAGTATAATTATTAATTACTAGATGGCGCCACCTTAGTGCTAAATTCTAAATTTAATTAAATATTAACTCAACAGATGTTAGCACCATAGCCTTCATTCAAAAAAATACTCGTTAGAAAAATTTAATTCAGACTTTGTCTGCTAGGGGAGGTTTTACTGTATTTATCAAATTTATGAACTATATGTTGGAAATTATGCAAAAATTGATTTAAAAGTAATATATTCAGCGATATTTATCAAACTTACCAAATTCATTTGAGAATTATGTAAAGTCACTGGTAAAAGTGAGAAATTTAGTGAAAATTTATCAAACTCATTAATGTGATTGGTAAATCAAATCTTATCTATATAATAATTGTTGAATCTATAAGCTGCTAATCAGTGTTTACAAATTTGTTTGTCAAAAAACTCCGAAGTGAGCCCAACTGTATTCCTGGTAAAGACTTGATAATTAAAAACTGTTTCCACGAACAATTCATTTTATTAATGTTAAATTTTATAGCAAATTTGTCAAAAAACTCCAAAGTGAGCCCAATTGTCCTTCTGGTGAAGATTTCTTTAAAAACTGTTTTTGTGAACAATTCATTTCATTAATGTTAATTTTTTCAAAAACTGTTTTCATGAACAATTCATTTCATTAATGTTAATTATTTATTTTTGTAACAAATATAATAAATAAATGATACTTTCCATATTTTTAGGACTTTTTAAATGTATTTTATCTGCATTTTTAATACTTACTATGGTTGAGGGAAGGAGCTGCAATGAATTAATCAATTTTCAGTTAAATCCTATGGGGAGTTGTGCCTTGGATAATGATGGTTTTGGTTAATGACAACGGTAATCCGTTCCAGGATTACCGTCGTCGTCGTTAACCAAGGTACCACTGTATAAGCAATTTATACCTAATTTATTGGGTATATAATGCCATCAATAAATATCCAAGAAAAAAATAGAGATTTTGATATTTAATATCAATTTTTTTCAAAAAAATTAAAAAGTTCACATTTTGGTCATTTTATGTTGCACCTTGGTTACTTTCACTCTGAATAACTAATAAACTATAGATAGTGTATATATATATATATAATCTGATAAATAGACATAAACAGTAAGTGACAGAATTGCTCAGTAGGAAATACAGTGCATTCTGCTTAATCAGACCACATTGGGACAGATGAAATTTGAACCCATTAAGCAGCTTGTCCCATTATCCAAAGTTAAAAAAATCCAAGTTCATGGAACCTTTTACACCGGTAGTTATAAAATTTTGTCACAAAAATACGACATCTTGAAAAAATAGTCACAGTACTAAATAAATAAAAGTAAATGTTTATTAAACTTTGTTCAGTTAATTTACATACAATTCTAGAACAGTAAAGTTTAAAGCAACGCACAGTACAATGGGAGCAATTAAAAGCATATATGACTGACTGACAACTAATGAAACATTTAACTGTGTTTTATTATAAACTTATCCAATGTTGATTATTTTGCACACTCAATTGACTTTCTCTTTCTCAAAGAAGTCAATTGAGTATGCAAAATAATCAACATGAGTCAATTGAGTGTGCAAAATCATAGCATTGATCATGAGTGCAGACATGGAATAGCTTTCGTTTCCTTCCTGCATAAAATCAACTGCCATAATTAAAACTTCTTTTGCTTATGCCATTACCAAATAATTGATATCATTAGTGTACAGAAATGCAATGTTTTCAAATCCCACTGCCTGTCTCACAGAATTTCAAATGAGTTTGAACTGATTCTACTGGTCCCAATAAGCAGTGCACTGGTCCTAATAAACAGAGTAAATTATGCTTAACACATTTGAATTGGGTTCTGCAAATTTGCTCCTAATAAGTGGCTGGTTGCATTATCTGGTGGTCTGATTCAGCAAAATGCACGGTATACTTTTTAAAGCAATAAATAATTTTGATGTAGCTCTTTATGTTTGCCAATTAATAGAAATACAAATTTGAGAGAGTTGAAAAATTTGAGCATTTGCAAGTTTCTTTTGTAATATCTTGAAAATTAAAAATGCTAGATATAATTTTGTCACTTATAGGTGTAAGTGACAATATTATTGTCTTTTGAGAGCTCTATAATGATGTATAACTAAATTCCAAATTGGGCTTTTAGTTTTCAAGAAATAGACATTAAAGTTTATATTGTGTGGTTGGAAAAAAATAAAAATAAATCGCTAGGGGAGGCTTGGCTTGTTAGGGTTATTTGGATCGCGTAAATCCTCTAAGTAAATCATAACCAATCATAAATTGGTTATGATTGATTATCTGACTTGAGCCAAGTTTGTCTGCCCGAATTTGCCAAGAGGGCCCGTAGCTATGTTTAGCCCATTCAGATGTACTGCTATCGGAAGTCCGATAATATCTAAATTATATACATTCTGAAATTGAAAATCTGCTGATATCTTGGTAGTCTAACTGGTAAGGCATTGGGATAGCAACCCAAAGTTCCTGTTTCAACTCCAGGCCAAGGCAAATTTTTAATTTTGGGAAATTAGTAAAAATTAAACTTCAATTATTAAATAACAAATGGCACCACCTTAGCCTAAATTTAAATAATTAATTATTAGTCTGACAGATGGTGGCACTGCTAGTAAATTAAAAATAATTATTAATTTGGCAGTTATTTCAAAAATAAATTGCTATAGGAAGTTTGGCTTGTTAGGGTTATTTGTCATTTTAATAAATTTTTTTACAAATTTGATGATGATGATAAATAATAATTTTTTAATTATTGTAATGGTATAATGGTAAGATTTGATAACATATTACCCTTAATAGTACATTATATTTAAATATGTGTAGATTATTTTATTCTTAATTTCAACAGAATAAGAGTTTAATTTTTTTAAAATTTTATCTGTCATTTTTAACTGACATATTAACTAATAATACTATAAAAATGAAAATTATATTAATTAATAAAATGCCATATTACAATAAAATAATTGTAAATTTATGTGCTTTGAGAACATATCCACTTACTTTACATTTATTTCTATGAGAAATCTAGTATTGAATTATGTAAAGTCTTTATGAATGCATCTCTTGCATAAAATGTAACCACATTATTATTACTAAATTTTTATTTATAATTAATTTGTAGGTTTTTAAAAAAGCAGATCAGATTTTTATCAGATTATTATTTTACATAATCTAATATATCAATAATTATTTTATTTCAGGTTCTCAATCCATTTTATATATTTCAAATTGCTAGTATAGCATTGTGGATGTCTGATAATTATTATTATTATGCTTCTGCAATATTTGTGATTTCAGTGATTTCAATTTGTATTTCTCTATATGAAACAAAAAGAGTAAGTGATGATTTCTAATATAAGTTTTTGTTTGAAATTATTGAATTGAACAAAATATAATTTTTGATATTCCAGATTTTAATAATTTTAAAAGACCATAATTAGCTTTTTTCCCCTTTAATCTATTAACTTTTATTACTTTCAAAGTATTTTTCCATCATTTATAACATGCAAAGCAAAATGCAAATGTAAAAACATCTCATTCCCAAAACAAAGATGTTTCTATATTTGAATTTCATTCTGTATAGTAGTAATGATGGATAAATACCCGACAGAATTTTAATAGTTTTATAGATTTGAGGGAAAAAATTGGCCAAAATGTTCATTTGCAAAACCAAAGAAATTGGCTTTGCAAATGAACATATCAAAATCAACAATTTGACAGGCCCTAAAACTAGACCTTAAACTTAAAGGTTTAAAGCAATGGACACATCATTTTTTAAATGTTCAACAAAAGAAGAACAGAATCAAGACAAGTCAGGTATTATTGAAGTGGCATGGTGATGATTACAAAAAATTAATTTCACTGATGAGAAAATCTTCATTGCTGAGCAAAAATTTAATAAGCAAAATAATCATGTTTATATTAAGTCAAGGGAAGAGATCCCAAGGTTTTGATGAAGTATAGGACCCAAGAAGCCAGTTTCACTGATGGTGTGATGTAGAATCAGTTGATATAGAAAGGTGAAGATGCACTTTATACCATAGGGAATGAAAGTGAATATAAAGAATTACATGGAAGAAATTCTAGAAGCAATTGTCAAGCCACTGAACACTAATCTTTTTCAACCATATCAATTAATTCTTCTGGCATGACTCTACTTCATTACATAAGGCCAAAGTTATCTAGAGATGGCTAATTCAGCCATTCTCAACTTCATCACCTATTGCAAAACCCTATAGCAGTGTCCACAATCTGAAGAAAACTCTTCTCTGGGAATGGAAAACATTTCCTTTGGAGAATTTGCACAGAGCAATAAACAAATCGCCAGATAGATTATGCAACTGTATCAAAACAAGAAGGGGCACCTTTGAGTGATCAATCTAATATTTTAAATTTATATATAGGAATACCTCGATTATTGCGGTTTCGATTATTGCGATTTTCGATTTATCGCGGTTTGTAATTTGATACCAAAATTCGAATCATTGCGCTCCAAATTCGAATTATCGCGGTTTCGAGATGTAGCCCACTACATATGTAACCAGAATTATATTTATTCTCCAGGTAGCTCTCTTAAAGCACTTCGTTTATATCCGAGGGTACCTACTCACTGCTCATCAGTAACTGTCCGGGTTTGCCTGAAGTACCTGTACATGTGGACAAGGCCAGCCTAAACCCGGTAAGCAAACGATGCACCGTATCGGGACGCCTTAGGAAGGAGGAACCAAAATTATTATTTTCTCAATATTGTAAATGTGTTGAGTAGATGTTACAAGGAAGCTGCATCGGGGCGCCGGGATCTCTAGAGCAGATATGGCATATGGATATTTATTTCTCTTCTTATTTACCCCTACAATAATTGCTGAAACAAGGATGATATCAAGTCTACAGCTATAAAGAAGAAACGTAGTGATCAGCTTAGAAGATTAGCACGTTTAACAGATTTCTTTTTTATCTCATACATAAAATTTAATAGACAGATTTGAAAAATCCTTGGCAATGATCACCCATTTTACATGTATTATTTATCCTGATTATCGTGGATTCGATTATTGTGGTATTTTTTGTGGCAACAATAACCGTGATAATCGAGGTATTCCTGTATATGTTTTTTTAATATCTTAAAGAATTTTAAAATTTATTCTTAAATAAAAAAGTTATATGATGAAATTTATGGGCCAGAATTTATGACCACACTAGGTAGAATCATCATTATTGGTTATTAATTATATTCTTCAATATAATGAATATTTTGACTTTAATTTTTTAATTTTGTTCAAATGCCTTATTTCTTACTGCATATAATTGGTACATTTTCATAATTATAATTCTTGCAATTTAAATATCAATTATGATTTTATTTAAAATCTATATTATAATTTTTAATTTTCTTAAGTATTTGAATAATATAAGAATTAAATTAGAAAAATTATTATTTTTATCAGTTTTGAAAAGTTATATGAACTGCCTATAACACTAATTTAATAACCAAATATAGAGCACACTTGGCAGTAGTGACTTCAAAGTATTTTATTTCACAAACGAAGTACTTTCGGTCTATCAACTAGATAAGTATTTAGCAGAAGCACTCGAATTATACAAGTGTAATAAAAACAACACCACGATCAATGATAAGCCACAAATAAACTTGTCATGTGCATGGCACTACGTCATAGACACACTACCGTGAAACCAATGTTATATAAACGGTGCACAACTAGATACATAATGAAAACACAAAGACAATTATTTTAAAATTTATATTTATAAAAATGTTTTATTTATTATTAACATTCGTTTACAAATTGTATTAAATATAAAATACATATCTTAATATAATATAAATACGTTTAAAAAACTTTATACGTAAGTAACCTATAAGTAATAAAGATTTGATGTATGGAAATAATTTTAAATTTAAATTATAAGAACAAATATTGTATTCCTTTTATGTTATTATGTTTTTTATATTCTTTTACGTTCTTTGTAAGTTAGTATAACGCTGAAGGTGGTCTAGTCGATAGACCGAAAGTACTTCGTTTGTGAAATAAAATACTTTGAAGTCACTACTGCCAAGTTTGGTTATTATTATTTTTATTTAAAATAATAGATATTTTTTGGCTATAAGCTGATCATCATGAATTGTTTCAAATGCTAAATCTAATATTTGCAGTAATATTATCCATTTTTCATATTTGCAGTAATATTATCCAAATGAATCATTTTTGTAAAATTACAGAATATTTGTTTCATAAATATTATAGTTATACTCAGGGTTGCAGAGTCGGATGACAAATGATCTGACTCTGACTCCGGGCAGTTTAAAAATCTGACTCCACCCAAAAGTCTCCGACTCTGCAATCCAGGGTTGCAGAATAAGATGGTAAATGATCCAACTCAGACTCCATTTTTAAAAAAAAAATCTAACTCTGACTCCCTAATATTTGTAAGGACTGATTCTGACTCCCAACTCTGGCAGTTTAAAATTCCAACTCTGCAACCCTAGTTATATTACATAGTAGGTCCCCAACATATACAGTTTTGACTTATGGTTTCGTAGATTATGCAGATGCATATATCTTTTTATATTTTTGAATTTTCATAAAACACGAATGAAAAATTTGTTGGACAATTTACTTTTTTTTATAAAAATATCACTTAAGACCTTAAATTTTCTTATCTATACTTAAAGTAAGCTCATAAATTTCACTTTGTTATTCTGTTTGCTACTGTGCTCATTCATATATATCAAATTTAAGCATTGTTGAACTTCTGCAATTTTCAATTAATGCATAAATTTTTTGAACAAATTAACTGCATAAATTGGGGACCTGTTGTATAGTATATATCATTGTGTTTGCTAGACTAGTTTGAATCATCTTTATCAGAAAAGCTAGATTTTACTTGAACATAAACAGATAATCAAGTTTTAACTCTTTTGAAAGTAAGCTCAAACTTTATATTTAACACATAAGTGCTTACTAATATACATATATGAAATTTGACAATTATGGTAATACATAATAATACATAATTGGATATTTAGACAAAATTCTAGACTTATAGCATTGAAATGTTGTGATATAATGTTAAGAGAAAGGTGGAGAGCAAGTTTTGATCATATCGTATTGCATCCAGTCATGATTCTTTATAACACAATTTTATTAAAGTATTTGTTCAGCAGGAAATATCAAAGAAATATTAAAAATTTCTTTGATATTTCCAAATATCAACAAAAATATTTCACATGTTTTAACATATTATTTATAACACATTATATTTTGTTTTAACATGTTTTAACATATGACTGGCCTATAACCTTCAACTACACTGTTCCCAGCTATATTTATATGGCTTAAAATTGTGATTGATTGCTTGTTATTGGCTTGATTTTGATGAAATTTTGAAATTTGATTAAAATCGTTTCAATTTCTTTATCATCTTACTTAGTTTTTTAATTTAGTTTTCGAATCAATTAAAAAGGTATTTGAAAATTTATTTCTTTATGTAATTATTTATTTAATTTTTTTAAAATAGATTTCATTACACTCATTACATCATTACATTTATTTCATTACATTTTATTTTATAATTTTATAGTTGGTTATTGAAACTTATTTCTATTAATCTTTGAGTATAACAATTTAATTGTTCACTTGTTTTGAAAAGGGTTATTTCTTATATTTTTTGTTAATTTTATAGTTTAAATAGAACTAAATGTATAAATATCAATTTTATCGATTATTATATTGTGTTTATTTTTAGTTTCAGTTAAATTTTTCCCTCTAGGTGGAGCAAAAAATAGTTTATAATTAGAAAAATAAATTAGCAATTAAAATTATTTTTATTGTTTTATTATTACATTTTTCTAAAGATTTGTTATTACTCTATATATTTAACATTTATTCTCGATATTCTTTAATAAAAATGATTATCAATTCAAAAGTGATTGATTGAGAGGATATTTAAATTTCTTTGTTTATTGTTGTTTATGCTGCAGTAGTTTTAAATGCCTTTCTCTCTATAGATAACAGATTGCCTATAGATGCATTAAAACTAAAAGTATATTTAATTTTAACTGTTATTATTATTCAGTTGCAAAAAGTTAATAATGTATGTCTGTTTTTATATTCAAGTAAAAAAAAAAAAAAAAAATTAGCTTTTTATCATTTGTTAACATAAAAGCATCAGTTTGTATATTCAAAAAAAAAAAAAAAAAAACACAAATTCATAAATATAAATTCAGAAATAAATAACTGTTAGAAATCCATAAAGTAGGCACTTTATAAGAAAATATTTTTAAATCTAAATGAATGATGTACAGCACAGTTTTAAGTGAAAAAACTTAATTTATTGAAAATTAAAGTACTTTCAACTTTAATAAGCCATTTTCAGTAAGTTTACAAAAAATTGTTATAATGTGTTAGATATGGAACATCAATTTAATCATCAGAATGTACGAGCTTAGAACATTTAAAGAATATTAGTAATATTAGAATAATGATATAATATTAATAGAGTGAGAGAATATAAGTATAATAATATTTTTTATTATTTAACAATATTGTACTATGCCTCAAAGAGCTGTGGACATATCAGATATGGGAATAACTTTACATTTTTAACATCATACACTTTTAAAATAGAAATAAAGTAGATATACATTGCATCAAATACAAAAATTTATTTTTTATTTTAAGAAATAGGTATCAGTAAATTTAATTATTTTTATCATTATAGAAAATATAAATTGCTTTTTATCAGTTTATTTTAATAATGTTAAAAAATCAATGCATTGCAAATTTGATTTTTGCATGAATTTTAAGTTTTGGATTGTTCACATGAACTCTCAGTATTTTGTGATACCTTAGTTTTAAATCAGGGTTTTTTTAACATGTAAAATCAGTCAATTAGTGTAAGATTACACAAAATATGGCCTATGAGGCCATATTTTGTTCTTTTATATGGCTATAAATTTGACAAATTTATTTAAAACATATATATTATATGTAAATATTAAAACCATAAAGAAATAATCATTATATTATATTTTTATAGCAACAAATTGCTCTACATGATATGGCAGAATATTCTTCTTTACAATATGTCAATGTCTGCAGAGGTGGACAAAGTATGTAAAAGTTAAATTTTTACAGTTTAAAAATTTATCCACTCAATTCCCATGTATGCATGATTTGTTCTTGCAAAAATTTGAATATACTCAATTTTTTATTACCTCAAATTTTTGTATACAAATTAAATTCAAATATATAAGTTGATGTATACAGGTATTGGATTCCAGTGCCTCAGTATCTGGAATGCTCAGAAAATTGGTTATTTTCTAAAATATGGTAAGAGCATAAAATTCTTGTACTTATAATTCAGTATGATGAACATATTGAGTGCAGATTCTTTGGTAGACCAAATTATAGCTTTGCTTGCTATTATTATATATTTTGATCACCCAAATGAATCATTTAAAACTAAAACTAATATAAAGTACTTAACACGTAATCTCTCTTTCATTAAAATAGCCTGAGCAGATTCTATACTTATTTAATTATTTTTTCACTATATAATCTTACAAATTTATTTTTATCTCCTACTCAAATATTATCATCATATTCTCAATTCACAATTTTTTGAATTATCCACATTAGAATGATACATTATTACTAAAATATATAACATCATAATAAAGTAAATGTAATCTCACTTAATATTGTTAGATGTTGGCTAAAATGGAATTGAAAAAACTCATGTTTTTGCAAATTTTAAAGTATGAATTAAATTATATCTATATATCATAATTTATAATAAATATATATTATAATTATTTAACTAACTCAAACTGCACAAGACAATTATAATACTTAAAATACTAGACAATTATAATATTCTACTGCAGTTTAGTGCTGTCTAGTATCTTAAGTATTATATATTATAAATTATACATTTTTCAGTTTATTTATATATGATTATAGCTGTATAACAACAGCTATAATCACATATAAATAAACTGAAAAATGATTGATTACTATGATTCCTACATTCCTACAGTCCTAATTCTTCTACGATTGAAGTGACATAATAATCACTTCAATCATAGTAGAATTAAGAATGTGATATGATTTGTTGTGATTGTGACTGATTGTTTGTAAGTTCTGCTTCAGTAAAATGATCCAAAATATGTTAATTTTGAATGCAGAACTTTTATTTATTAATTGATTATAATTTTTAAATATTATAGATTTTAGATGAGATGTCCCAAATTCCAGATAAATATATTATCCAGAAAACTTCAGATCCTAAGCAGCAGCATAACAATTGGAGTGCACAGTATATAGTAAGATACAGGTCCCTTGAACCATAGAGCCCATAAAGAACTAAAGTATAAGAAATTATGTTAAAATAAATTAGAGAAGAATGTTTATTAATCCTTGGAAAAATATACAAATTATTTATAAATTATATGTAAATTATAACCACAACAAATCATATCACATTCTTAATTCTACTATGATTGAAGTGATTATTATGTCACTTCAATCGTAGAAGAATTAGGACTGTAGGAATGTAGGAATCATAGTAATCAATCATTTTTCAGTTTATTTATATTTGATTATAGCTATTGTTATACAGTTATAATCACATATAAATAAACTGAAAAATGTTTATATATAAAGTTTATATAAAATTTAGAAAATAATAAATTCTATAGAAATTATTAGCAAATTCTGTACTCCTAATAAAAATAAAAGACTTAGGATAAAAAAATGCTAAGTTGGAAATATATATATGAAGGTAACTAAAAGTTCTAAATAGGTGAGGGCTCATTTACTTTTCTTGTAGATGAGACCACTCAGTTCTTGGTATCCCTTGAGCATTCTGGATAAATGGCCCCATACCTATATTTGAATTTTTAATTATTACTCAACAATATAGTATTCAACATCTCAATTATTAATATATGTCAGGAAATATCCTTCTCTTACTATGTGAAAATGTTTCAGCCAGGACTGCTGAGAGAAATTTTCAGGCCCACGACAAGTCTGTGGTCCGGGCTCCACTTAAGAAAGTGCATTGCTTTGATTTAATAAAATAGCCATATGAAACATTAAACATTTATTTAAAAAAGTGTGCAATAAATTCAAAATTCAATACATGTTGTATATAACACACTTTATTTTGACACGACTGCTTTGAGTGGTACACAATATGCTCTGGTGGCAGCCTGCGAATTATTGGACAGGTTATGTGACATGTCAGAGTCTAGTGGTTGGGCCCTTTCCGGTGCTGGGCCCGTGACAAAAGTCACAGATGTCACCCCCTCTCGGCGGCCCTGGTTTCAGCTAGTCAAATGTTTGTAATCTTCTTAACCATTGAGTCTCTTTGTTCTAATTTCATGAAGCATTGAGTCTCTTTCTAATTTCTTTTAAAACTATTATGTATTTCAGTAATTCAACAAAATCAGTTAAAGATATAAACACACAAACATTCAATATAACTAATTTCAATATAGAAAGTGAGGATTAAAAAAATTGTGTATCTGAAAAACTATAGCTTTATAGATTCCTAGTTTTTTTATGAATGATTATTCATTTTATAATACAGGAACTTTCCACTAAGTAAGATCTATGTTCTTATAAGATTACATAAGTCTTATTTACTTATGTAGAGCGTGACATAAATATTATGATAAATTAAAATATTATGGTATATATGGCCTCCTTGCAAGATAATAGGTACAATATAACTTTTATAATATATTTCATATGTACAATTAATATTACAATACTTATTATAACTTATGGAAACTTTTCTTATATAAAAATATCCATAAATATTTTATCCAACTTTGGAATTTAACCCATTAATTTGTACAACCATAGCTTCTTAATAGCTTCTTAATTCACTTTAAGCAAATTTGATTTGCCTGAGATTTCTGAGAACTAAATCTTGCACATATGAGGTTGAGTGTATTATTTGTATAAATATAAAATATTAATCATTTGAAGATTAAATTTTAGTTTTTGAAGATATTCCATCTTGTAATCTTGTACCTGGTGATGTTATAACTATTCCATCTTGTGGTTGTCATATGAGTTGTGATGCTGTTTTAATTACTGGAAGTTGTATTGTTAATGAAAGTATGCTAACAGGTAAGCCTGATTATTTTAAAAAAATTCATTTATATTATTATTATAAATAAATGAATATAATTTAAATAAAAATATAATCATATAAAATAAATATTTTATA
>AYEL01074753.1:0-19629 GCA_000484575.1 Olivierus martensii | reverse complement strand
ATAAGTATCTATTACATGGTTTTGAACAGTGTGAATGGCTGAGTGAATGTGATTGTGTGAGTGTTCATGTGGGTGACTTCTTCTTCCTGGGCAAACTGCCCCATCCGGTGCGCTTTGGTTGCTGGTTTTTCCCAGTGGGTTTTTCCGTTGGTTTTTCCCGGCGCCCGAAGTGTGTCGGTGGTATGTCTACATCCATACTTTCTTTCCTGTGGATGTTGAGATATCAGAAGTATTTACATTAGGTTTGGTTGCTTATATTAACATCTATCCTTTCAAACTTACTTTGTGTGAATGTTGTTTCTTTACTTTTCTAACACTAATACACTAACATTTTCTTACAAATTAAAAAATAAAAAAAAAATAAAATAAATAAAATAAAAAATAAAAAAATAGAATAAAAAAATTCAATAAATAAAAAAAATAAATAAATAAATAATTTTGTATTACTAACATAGTTATAGGTTTCTTACTAACACATGTTCCCTAAATTTAGTTTCCTAATTTACTAACTATTTCTTACTAACATCTTGCCATCTTAACCTCTCTTTTTACTAACGTTATCCTAGCTCCCTTTCACTTACACTGTAGGTTTAGGTACTTGCTTTAGTCATCATATAGGTCTTGTTTAATAGGTACTTTGCACTTTATTTTATTTTTCCTTACTCACTTCCCCTATTTCAGCTCCCTTAGTACTCTTTTTGAGTGGAGAGGGGCATTCTCTTTAGCCACCAAGCTTACAAAAAAAAAAAAAATATATAAAATCCCTCCCTATTTAGCATTATTTATAGGGGGATGTTCTTTAAAAGAATCTTGTATACTCCACTTTTGTATTTATCATAAAACAGTTCTTATCATTTTTAATTAGACCAAAGATAGTCAGGTTCCTTTTGAAACTTAAGATATAATGCTGAAATTCAGCCTACTAATTTTTTGGCATATAAGATATCTATCCATAAAGCCTGACTTATACTCTTAAAAACATCAGATCCAGTTGTTCAGTTCTTCCCATTATAGTAATTGCTTTTCACTTTATCCTACAATTTCCATAAAATGTTTCTGCTGTATCCATATTCTTAACATATTTCCATTAATAAATTAATCTCTTTAGTCCTATCAGAATAAAGGGAACAGTGAGCATATGGTCTTTTAAACAGTTTTATAAAAGCAGCCATTTGTGTGAAAGCCTATTCTCTAAACTATAGGTATATACATAGAAATACTACTTGATTTTCTAAACACAGTAGTCCTCTAGCTTCCTTCTGTAATCAAAATAGATCCAGAAAGTGAATCTCAGTTTTTTCTCTCTTATTCCTTCTTAATTGTGAGCCTGAAACTACTGTTTGACATGAAAGCAACCATTCTTTCAATTTTATACTCATTTTTCCATATGATTAAGATATCATCAACATACCTTAGATAAAACATTATAAACAGATTGTAAATCTGAATAACTATCCATTTCTGTCTCTAAATAATCAAATTAGCTTGTACATCCACTATTGGACTGCTAATCAATATTCCCTTACTCTAACTATAAAACCTCTTGTCAAATCTATAGTACAAATGGTGAGATTCAAATGGTGAAATGGTCACAGATCTCTCTTAAGCATTCTTCCAATCCTTTAAGCAATTGCTGATTTTGTAAACCATTATACAACAAATGAAAGGTCTATACAGGCTGGTTCAGTCCTAAATGAAGGATACAGAGACTCAAAGTCAAAAGTCATAAGTGTTTCCTCCAGAATCATTAATAATTTCACACAAAAATTACAAAAAATAATTTCTCTCAGATTTTTATTATAATGTTCATTCCAGTCATAATTTGTTGAAAAGAGAATAATTTTTAGCTGAATTTTCTTTGAGATTTCAGCTCAACAACAATATTATGCAGATTAGATGGTGTCACAGACTGACAAGTTTAAAAAAAAATCATTTTTAGTGTTTTAATATGATATCAAAATATTAGTTTTTGGGATTATGAAGCTCTTTCACTCTAACTAAATAAAAATCTCCAAAATAAATAGATTAAAAAGAGTAATAAAAAAATAAGGATTTTGTTCTATTCCTCACAAAGTATTGGCAGTGAGAATAGAACAAATAAATAAGGAACGAGTTCAGTTTTTTGATTTATAGATCAAATTACAAAGAATGGGATTATTACACTACAAATGGTTATAGAAAGCTAATTTTCTTCCAATTGCATAGCCATAAAGCTTCATTAGATTTGTTAACTACAAATTAAGTTCTGTATATGCATTAGTTCACTGAGCATATATTACTGAGCTAATGCACTTAGTTTATTTATAAAGTTAGCATATTTTTGAAATATAAAGGAAAATTTTTTGGCAGTGATACACTGTCAAAATAATTTAAAGTCTGTTAATAAGATCAAAGAGAGATATTGCTTTTAAATTAATCTTTCAGATAGAGAATGACAAATTAAATTTTGATAAGATTACTAATAATGCATAGAAAATATATTTGATTATTCAAAGCAATCTTCTAAAATTGACAAAAAAGAAAAATAAGAACTTGCTGAATAAAAAATAGTGAAGCTTACAGATAAAAACATAGCCAAACTCCATGAAATAAATCTTTAATAATAAAAACATTTTTGACTTTAATCTAAAATCAGCTTCAGTTATGTAAGAAGAGTTCCAAATTAGAATGATGTTTAATTCTAGTTCTAACAAATTAAATTTAAAACTTGCAATGTTCTATAATACAAATTCATTATCTTGATGTATCAGTATAGATAATAATTGTGAAGTATGTTACAATAGACTATAGAAAACTATCATTGTCTGATATTTACACACACGAACTCATGGCTTGTATTGATATAAAATGGCAGCTTTGTAGTTCCTCTTTCATAGAATATACGTACATTGTTTCATCTAACAAAACAAAGAAGAAATCAATCACATTCTTGAACAAGAAACATAGCATGGTTATACTAGATATAAAATAATGAAAATGCTGTATAAAATAAAACTGTAGGAAGTTACAGATCAAATAGACAAGAGTGATGGCAACAAGATTACAAGTTTCAGTAGCATGACATACTATACATCTGTTCTTAAATATAAAAAGAAGTTGGAAGAGATATGTAACATTAAGATAAGACAAAATGTGGAGAATTGGAGTTCAAATTGTACGCAACTTACCCCTCTGATCTCCTTCGATCGTAAATATGTCAAATGAGGGAGAGATAGGAAGGAGAGAGACATCTGGAGAAATAAGCAAGGTGCTCTCTCAAAACAAACATGTAAGAAATACGACGACATTAGGAGTTGTATTTTGATCGGTCAGTAGACTTTCGCTTCAGTCCTAATAAATCGCTGAAAATGTTTACATCAGGTGTCTGCCAAATAGTCACAGATCGGACACCTGATTTGGCAAACGTTCAAGAGATAAACATCTAAATTCTCTCGCTGAGAAAAAGGGTCAGGAAAGGTCAATGGGTATATAAGAGCCGTTGCCGCCCTCGATCGGGGCAGCAGTTGGTTCTAAGTGACTCCCATTGTATTCGATATTTGTCTCACGACGATGCATATCCTCCAAGATTTCAACTGGTTTGAGACGCTCTTGCAGTGACGACTGAGTTTTGTCACCCAGGGTTTTACTGTGAACCTTTTCTGGTACACTCTCGTTTTGATTGACAAGGAACCATCTACCAGCCGCATCTTCTTCGCTGCCACCCTATTAATTCACCATCACTCTTGTCTACTGGTAAAATCTATACATCCAGCAGTTGGCTGGAAGTGGTATGTTTCATCAACCATCCGTATCAACGAGGATTTTGTGTGCTCCAGGAATTGAATTCCAACCAAAGGACTAAAGACTTTTTAATTAGAGACTAGAGACTGTTGCATTATCATCGACAGTGTTCATCTTAATTGGATCCATCTCTACAGATTTTTGTGTCAAGGTATCTCTTTCTCTAAATGGGTGATCAACATTCACAGTAGTTTGTGATGGAGATCTCTCTCTCTGAATAAAGGAAGTTGTTCTTTGACGAAAGTAATCTTTGTGTCGATATGCCAAACAGCACAATTATTACCCATCCTTATCCGCGTCTCCACTTCATACCGCTCGCCTATTTGTTGGCATCATACCCGACTGATGTCAGATCCTGACTATCACTGTATCTACGCCTAACGCTTGTCAATACCATCCTCCGTCCCACAAAAGAAAAACTCTTTCTTTTAACTATTGCAAAATGATTATCTTCCAGTACCTGATTTTAGAAAGCACAGTGTATATTAGATACTGTTATAAAACTATTTTTTCCAACAAGACAAAGTATATGCATGATATACAATGAGAAACTTAAGAACAAGATTAGCAGAACATAAAAAGAATGTCTAGAAAAGAAATACTGCCTCAATATTTGCAATAAGAGCCATAGAATATAATTTAGACATTAAGTGGCAGAAGGTAAAGGTTATAAGGAAAGTAAAAATTGGAATTCATGGAAACTTGTTTTTTTGTAAATATTGGAAAGCATGCAATGAATAAAAGTGATTAATATACATGAATTGCTTCAATTATCAATTGTGTGAGAATGGACTGTGTTCAAATTAATTGAAAAAGGAGGTTAAACTTGAAATGCTCCCAGATTATTAACATATTATGTGTTACAATTTTGTGCTATATTTTTTGAATAGTTAAAAATGTTAATTTATTGTGTCTATACCTAATTATGTAATTATAATATATTTACATTATATTATTTTCTTATAATTTTAGGATATTTATTATTATACTGGGATAATTTATATTATTTGATATTAAGAATTATTTTATTTATTTATTTTTACTTAAGTATTGTAGAACATTGCATATTTTAAATTTGAATTTAATTTGTTATAACTTGCATTAAATGTTCTACATTAAGTTGGAATGTTTGTGGATGTAAGAATAACAATGTTAAAAATGTTTTTGACTACAATAGCCAGAATTCCACCCATTATTGTCAATAAAACACCAAAGAAAAGAAAAAACACTTTTGAATAGGATTACTTAGAAGTACTCCAGTTTTTTGTGCTTTATATTTTTGACTTTAACCTAATTACAGCTTCACTTATTATGTAACTGAAGCTGATTTTAGGTTAAGATTAAAAACATTTTTACAATTAAAGATTTGTTTCCTGGAGTTTAGCAATGTTTTTTTATCTGTTTTCATACAGGATTGAACCATGAATAGATTAATGAAGTTTATTTTATATTTTTATTCATTATATGTTTTTAATATATATAAAAAAATTTAAAGCTTATGGAAAATAATTTAGAATTTAATATATTCATTTTTAAATTAAAGCAGAAAGTTAATTAAATTATTTTTAATTTGTAGGATTTTCTACAACTAAAGGAGAATTACTGAGGGCTATAAAATTTCCTCGACCTTTAGGTTTTCGATTTTATAAGGAAGCAATGCGTTTTGTCTATTTCTTATTTTTTTTGTCTTCTATAGGAATGGGTTATACAATCTATCTTTATGTAGAGAGAAAGGTAATTTTTATTTATTGTTATAAATTTCCTCATTCAGAATTAAATGACTGTCATTATAAAATTTTATTTTCTATAAAATAGTAAATATTTATACAGACATTAGAATATGTTTATGCTTTATTTATATGACTTCAAACTATATACAGATATTTCCCAACTTGCATATATCCAGCTAAAAATTTGGAAATTTTTGGTTTTTATCAAAATTTTTTTCTTTTATTGATGTATAGAGTATATAAATTTAATTTTATTTACAAATTACAAATCCAAATATATTGGTTTATTACACTTAAATGATCATATTACTTTATTATGTTTTATATATTGTTTGTTGATTGTATCATTTTACTGGTATAGTAGAGTCTCCCTAATTCGACACACATGGTTCTGAGGTTTGTTGGATTTCAAAGATTTGTCGGATTATTGGATGTTCAAATGAAAAAAAATGGAATTACACAAACGAATACACTCAGTTTATTAACACTTTCATGTCACTGCTCTTGCTGTTCAAATCTTTCACAAACCCTTCAATTTTATCCTGATTTTTTTTTACTGTTATAAATGGTGACTCATCCAATACCATAAAACAAAGTCAAATCACTAAACTTTTCTTTCAAATCAAGTTTTTTAATCATTTGTCTTTTTAACCACAGTCAATGTCTTGTGTTTTTGTTTTTCACTTTTTCCGATTTCTGACATTATGTAAAGATAAATGACAAACATTAATACAGTAAAAACACTATTTTACAGTAAACAGTATATTGAACTTATAAATTAGTCTGACTATAATGCCTGCACAATGAACGAATAGCGATTGACAATTTGTTTATATCAGTTTTTCTCTCTTGAACATTAACAAGTTGTGACATGAAAATTTCACGTGGGTAACACGACAGTTCACAGAATGTTGGACTACTGGAAGTGTTGTATTGGTAAAGTATTAGACTACAGAAACTCAGCTGTCTTATATTGTTCCTAATGACATTGTATTTTTTCAATCAGAGACCAGTATGGTGATATAAAGTGGTGTAGATATAATCACAGTAGTCTACTAGATGTGTTTAATTCAGAATTTTTTTTGTTAAAAAATTATTTTTCTGACTTCTGAAAAATTTGAGTTATATAGATGATTATTTTATTACGACATCACAGTTATCATGTGTTTAATACAGAAACAAATTCAAACACAGACATTAAATAGCATGTTGGCTAACTATGCCTGTTTATAGTAGGTTTTGAAAATGTCCATTCTGTGTATCAAGGCAGGTGTAATCCCTCTTGAATATACTGGATACTATCTTGCATAAGTGTTTATGGTTGATGGTCATAAATCTCTTGCAATGTTCAGTTTCAGGTCTTGTATAATATATGGATTCTATACTACAATACTATACAGCTTCAGTATTATACCAACTTATGCCAAACAATTTATTTCTTTATAACGAATAAATGTACTCTTTTTACACTAGAATGCTAAGTGTTCATGATAAAGTTATCACCCTGCATAAAAACTTTCAGTCCCAATTATTTGCATATGATACATGAAAAGATGTGCGGCAAACAGAAATTCTGTTGTTGCTATAGCGACAGCATAGAAACGCAGACGTGCCGCAATTCGAACATTTTAAAAAAATGTTCGAATTAAAAATATAAAATAAATTTTCGTAGCGAGTGATTCCTGACGTGATAGATTCATCTGAATTGGCTCGATGCCAAAATTCAGAGTGTTCGGTTTCAAGAAAAACTCACGGTATATGTGTATGCAAGTATTTGTTGGCTTATGCAAATAATTAAAACTGAAAGTTTTTATATCTGTTTATATATACAAACAGATATTCCCTGGTTTATGTACAGTTCATTCCGAAAAGTTTGTCACCTGCTTCGCAGGGCTGAGCTTACTGGAAGTTGATCTGTTAGAAAGTCTGCCAGTTCGAACGGCTAAAAATGGACGCATCCAGTCTGTCAGTTCGAATCTGCATAGTGGAAGCTAAAAATGGACGTATCCGTTCGACTAAGAATAGGGGTGAGGTATATGAATGAGATGGGTCGATTACAGTGCACTGAACTGAAAAGACTAATCGCTGCTCACTATTTCAAGTAGGCAGACTTTCTAGTTACAAATTCAGCAAATAGATAACATGCTCTAATATCACTTTTTAAATTTTGAATATTGGTAATTATGAGTATGATATTTACAGATTTATTTTTTCAAATTCTAAATATTTACAGATTTATTTTTTTAAATTTTAATATGCTAATATAAATATACTGTATTTGTTTGTTTACAGATTTATTTTTTAAAATTTTAATATGCTAATATAAATATACTATATTTGTTGGCCGCCATATATTATACATAAACTATATATAAAGTTTTTTTATATATTCCCGTTGAGAATAAGAATGAACTTTTATTTGCGTAACTGTGATTTTTTTAACTTTAAATTGAAAAAAAATTTCATATCCAGAATGGCAGCAATGTTTTATGAATTATAATAACTAGTTTTATAAATAGTATATATATATTTGGAAAGACAATAATTTTAGTAAACCTGAAGCAAATGCATATTTATATATGACTAGTTCAAAATAAACATATAATGATATAATTAATAAAGTATTTCATAAGAAATGATTTTTTAAAATGAAATTTTGTAGAAACTGAGATTAGCATTTATATCTTTACAGATCGAGTTCAATTGTTTTATAATATTTTGAGTGAAAACAATAAAAATACAAAATGAAAGATAGTTATATGTTTATTAAAATAAATAGAACATAATACGTAAATATGTAACAATTGAAATCTGTTATACTTTGTCTTTATACCGAATTTTCAGAAAGACATGGTATCAATAAAACATAAACTATAAATTTGACTATCCAACATAAATATAAACACTTATTAGAAAAATTAGTAGAAAACCAAAACAGACATAATAACACAAAATTCATTTTGACACTCACGTTCAATTTTTATATTTTCTTTTTTAAACCATTTATTTCACTTCCATGACAACTTAATCATCGGTTTGATGATTAAGTTGTCATGGAAATCAAAATTCATTTTGACACTCACGTTCAATTTTTATATTTTCTTTTTTAAACCATTTATTTCGTTTCCATGACAACTTAATCATCGGTTTGACGATTAAGTTGTCATGGAAACGAAATAAATATTGTTTGGTTTTTATCATCTGGTCAATTAACAGATATTAAACACTTTATTAATGAGAATCATTTAGAATAGTTTTTAATTTTACTACAAATGCAGAAAGAAATATACATTTTCAAATAAAACAATAAAATAAAATACTTCCCGTAGTTGCCATTATGTTATTGTCGGTGCTTTGCTTAATGCCCTAACAATTTATCTCTTAATTACTCGTTTAGTTACGACTATATAATGCTGCATTTTGCTAAAATTAATAATAACATAGATTAATTTGTAACTAATAAATTGAAACTTTCCTAATAAATGCTCAAAATCAATTTTCGGAAAAAATGATTGAACACTTGTCATTAAGCCTACCTAACCCTGTTGCTTAGAAAAAATAAATGGAATTGTCCAAAGCTCCGCAAACTCGAATTCATGCCTGTACTGATTAATTTCATTGGTTTGTAAGTATTGTAAGGAAGCCAAACATCTTCCGCTTAGGTGACAAACTTTTTGGAACGAACTATACATCTGGCTTTTATAAATTTGGTTTTATGTAAAATATTTTCCATAAGTTTTATTTTATCCTGAAATACAAAACATGTATATATATATATTTTTTCTATATTTTAAGTTACAAGTTGCAAACATATTTATTTGCAACATTTAAAGCTCAGGTTATTTGATTTTTTTTTATATTGTTTATTAATTTTAAGTATTATATTACTGATATAATATCATTCAATTTGATATTAACTTCCTTTCAGTAGAGAACAACTTTGTGCGATAACATCATGAAAGTGCAGTTACTCTACTCCGTTTAATTCTAGAGATTTTTTTGGTTCAAAAATTTTATTAAAAGTTATTTTTCTATCTTATGCAAAATTCAGATTATGTATAATACTTTGTTCCAATTACTTATATAAATTAGAGAATATCTGTAATTTGAAGATGAGCCAAAAAAGTTAATGATAGATGAAAGTGCTTCTCCAGAAATAAATTTTTTTTGCATAAGAACTTGTTTATTTATAATTATGGTAGAAACAAAAGGTTGTTTTAGTTTTGAAAATTTTACAAATATTAAATTAATAAAAAATTTTTTTAATTTGCAAAATTTTGGAGTAAATCAATTTTAAAGAATGATAATTTTTTCTATTAGATTTTAATTGCAATAGCTATCAAAATTAAATTTTAATTGCTGCACATTTTCTAAAATATTTATATCCTTATTTATATATTAGGTTCCTATATTAACCACAATATTGCGTGCACTTGATATAATTACCATAGTAGTACCCCCTGCATTGCCTGCAGCATTAACTGTAGGCATTGTTTATGCTCAGAATCGCTTAAAAAAAGATGGAATATTTTGCATTAGTCCTCCTCATATTAATGTTGCTGGAAAATTGAAACTTATCTGCTTTGATAAAGTAAGTTTCTTATAAATATATGTTTTGATGATGTAGAAAACATATATTATAATTTTGAGTATTTAAAATTCTTTCTTTTCATTTTTGACTTTAGACAGGAACCTTAACTGAAGATGGTTTAGATTTATGGGGAGTTATTTCAGTTGACAATAGAAGGTAAATTTTTTTATTCTTCAAAGTTTTATTAGAAATATTATAAGATAAATATCTGTTTTATAATAGATAAATAATTTATCTTAATTATTAACATTATGCCAATCAATTTTATTTGATATGTAGGATTTGTTTAAAATTATATTTCTAAAGTTACCTGTATCAAAACATGCAAAAGAAATTTTTCCACAAAACACTATCTACCAACACCTACAAACTTTAGCAACAAGAATTTTGATTATTTAATTTAAAATTTCAAGTACTTATGAATTATTGAATATACGAGGGGGGACCCAAAAAAAACCGAACTGAGAGCGCGCTGCCATTCGTAGACGTAGTAGAGAGTTCTCCGGCTAGATGGGGTTAGTAGAGACCTTCACGAAACAGCTGTGCAGACGGCGTCAGTTTGTACATTAACGTTTCAGCATAGTGTTGTGTTTCTCTTACTGTTATTTTGTTCTGCCTGCGAAGTCGTTATGACAAATTTAAAAGAACAAAGAGTGTGTTTGAAATTTTGTTTCCTGCTTGAAAAATCGGCAACGGAAGCTTACCAAATGCTTCAACAGGCTTTTAAGGAGGATGCTATGAGCCGCACACAAGTTTTCGAGTGGTTTGGGCGCTTTAAACGTGGTGAGATGAGTGTTGAAGACCATGCTCGTTCTGGGCGTCCTTCAACATCTCGAAATGATGAAAATTAACCAGCACTTTTATTTGGAAGTTTTAAGACGTCTGCGAGAGGATGTGCGGAGGAAACGCCCAGAACTTTGGCAATCAGGTGACTGGTTCCTTCATCACGACAACGCCCCCGCACACACGGCCTTACGAGTGATCCACTATCTGGCCTCTCGGGGATGGCCTGTCGTTCCCCACCCTATGTATTCACCAGACCTAGCCCCGTGCGACTTCTTCATCTTTCCGAGAATGAAGAAAAATCTAAAAGGGAATCGTTTGGACGATGTGGAGGCGGTAAAAACATCTTCGCAAAGGGTACTGGACAATATCAAAGTTGAAGAGTTCCAGAGATGCTTCAAACAATGGGAAAAAAGACTTGACAAGTGCATCGAATCTAATGGAGAGTACTTTGAAGATGACTGAAGGAATTTTGTAAAAAAGTTAATAAATAAGGTTTTTATACAAAAACTCCGGTTTTTTTTGGGTCCCTCCTTGTATATTATTACTTTCATAAATATTATTAATAATAATAAATAAAATTTGCAGACAAATTTATTAAAAATTTACAATAGTTTTTTAATTTTATTAAATTTTTGGAAATCACTCTAATATTCAACCAATTCAAAAATGTGGATACATGATATGTGTCTAATCTGCTTTCTCATGAAAATGTCCATGCTGACAATGGAAAATTTTTTCTTAAATCAGCAATGAAAATGAAAAATATTACAAATAAAATAATTTTTGCCATTTCAAAGATGATCTAAGAATGTTGTACCTGTCAGGAAAATGTTAAATATAAAGTGAAGCACTTTCAGTACAAGACCATCTTCAGCACTATTAAACCATAGGATCAGTCATATAAATATAAAGTATTTGGCAAACAAAGTTAAGTTAATTATAAGAATAGAACTATTACCAAAACTATTCTGTATGCAATATCCAAAAATTAAATAAATTATGTTTTTGTTTGCTTTGTATATAGTTTTTATAAATACAGATATATCAATTTTATTTAATTTTATAATGTTTCTTATCTAATCTTTCAATAATTTCAACTTCATTCAAAGAAAGTTTCATCCCTTTTTTTGGTAAATGCTTTTCCTAGATTAATGGCCAAAATCTTATTACATTTAATATTTTTTTTTGATGATGATATATTCTGAAACAATAATAATAAAGTTCAGTACTACATAGCAATAATTAATACAAAATATCCTTTATTTACAAAGACATTTGGAATGTTTTTGGTTCAAACAAACTAACTTCAATAATGTTATATAAAATCACAGAATATGTTTAAATATAAATAAAAGACCACTTATGCTCTAGAATAACATTCACACTTTCTTTGCAGCCATTTTCTGAAATTATGCAAAAAAAATATGAAAATTAAAATTGTGAAATCCTCCTTATTTTTGTCAAAATATTTTGAAATTTTTAGGATTTATTAGATTTTTTGCTTTGTTTTTAAAATTGTAAGAATTTTTTTGGAATTTTATTTTTTTCACAACATTTTTTCCATATACAAGATCCACAGGAAATGATTTTTGTTCCTTTTTTTTTTTTATATGAAATCTTAGCTATTCAATGAGGTAGTTGATATTTTTAGATAGCGACATGTTTTCTGACCAAAATGTGCCATGAATGAAGAAATTTGGTTAAAGTTTTCAGAAATTATTTATAAAAAACCAAGAATTCTCTTATTTTTATTGAATGAAGTTGTCATATAATTATTAAAAATTTACAGAAATTTTTAATGAAATATTGTCATTTTTATTTATATTTCATTATATAATTGTTCTTACTTCTTATAAAATTTTTAGCAATACTTTTCATAAATTTTTAAATTTATATCAAAATATGCTAACATATACAAAAATGGCATCAGTTCCTACATAAACAGCTCTAAATATTCTTTACATTCCTCTAATTGGACTGTATATGGTTTATTGTAGCAACCCATCCAATACCACATGTTGTGTTATAAAGTAGGCTTGGCTGCAATTTCACAAGAAGTGAGTTGCTGCTGTAACACAGTAAAAGTTCCACACCCATTTAAATTGCTGCAGGGTGTTTATGTTTTGTTTTTTGCAATTTTCTCCTAAATTTCAGTGAAATTGAAAAAAAAATGAACAATTAGATATATTTTAGTTTATTTTAACAGAAGTAACCAATATTTTTTTATAATATACATATTTATATTAAATACACAGTCAAACCCCGATAAGCAGCACCATCTGTTTTGGGACGATTTTGGTGACTAATCGGGGTTGGCGGTTTATTGAAAGCACGTGTAGTATAGAAATGAAAATGAACTCCGAATTTATTAAATTTAATAAAATACAGTACATTTATATTTAGCATCCAAACTTAACATTTTTAAAAAAAACTATACTTTTACAGCAGGTATATAGTTACTGTACCATATATGTACAGTACTATATTGAAAATATGTCCATCTGTTGTTGATCCTCTAATTGAGTTCTCTGTAAAACACAATGTACATAGCTTACTGTACGGTATCCTTATTTGCTTGGTACACAATAAACAATGGAAACGATCTAGTTCTTATGATCTTAAATTTTCTACAATCTACGTTTAAACCAGGCTTAAAGAGACACATGAGTAGCCACTAACTCCATCTCTCCCACTTGCTGGTTACAAATGAATCCAGAGATCTTATAAAACTGTATGACCAGTACTAACGAACTTCAGGATGTAAGTCACCTTACATGCCCCTAGTGGATTAGCGAGGACAGATACAATACCAAAAGGAATATTTGTTTAGATGTTTCTACTGGCAGATGGCAGATGGTGTCTTATTGGGGTTTGTCTATTCCATTAATATAGGGAAGATCTGTTCTGCCAAATTTCTTGGCGGTCAGCGAGAGTGAAGAGTTAACGGGGACGTCTTATTGGGGTTTAACTGTATATAAATATATAATTCCTATAATATATATACAGAGTGGCCATAATTAAAGAGAAGATGTATAGAGCCAGATAGCTAAGGATTTATTGGACCAAACTCAAGCAAAATTTGGCATACATAATTTCCAGACTATGAGAATTTGATTTTGATAAAGAAAATAGTTCCACAGAGGCATTTTCCACTATCCACAGAATTAAGAAGACATAATAAAGAAAACAAAAGGTTACAGTTGACAATAGTTTTTATTCTGACTTGTAATACTTTAAGTTCTAAGTTCTAATAGAGCACAATCAGCAGTTCCTAAACTAGTAGGAAGTTCCTAAACTGCTGATTGTGCTTTATTAGAACTTAGAACTTAAAGTATTACATTAAGAGCAAGCAGTTACCTTAGTCTATTTTTGTGTGATTTTCTGACTTGATTACAAATATGGTTTAATATGTTACCCTTGCACATTTTCCAAAGTTGCTAAATTGTTCATGTGTTTTTGGTAAACCAAGTGTTTTCAAGTATTCCACAATCAAAAGTTATATGGAATGAGATCAGATGAATGGGCTGGCCACTTTGTAGGGAATGATGGACTAATTATTCAGTCTTCAGTGAAGTGCTGTCATAATCGAATTTAAGCCGCACTTTTTATTCAAATATTTGAGATGTAAAATTTGAGTGCAGCTTAAATTCAAGGTAAACATTTTAATATCTTATTTCTCCCATCTCCCACTCCCCAATGTTTGGGATTTTATTTTACACTCTACTCGTGCATAGTATTAGGATCATTGATAACAGTTTATTCGGTGGTTTCCCATTTGTACTTCTCTGATTTAATCCAGTTTCTGTTTGATAGTAGCTTGTAGAATCACGTCATATCTGATCATATTTTAATTATAAGAAAAATCATGAATTACTATAATGCTGTTTATAACTGCTGATAGAAACAAATTTATAAGAAAAATCACGAATTACTATAATGCTGTTTATAACTGCTGATGGAAACCAATTACCACTTTTTATTATTTTAAACAAAAAAATCTATACCCAAGGAAAATTTTCCTAAGATTCGAGCACAAAAGAATGCATGAATGACAACAGAATTCATGAAAGATTGATTAGAATATGTTTGGGAGAAGATACATGGCACTATTTTAAAAAAAAACAAAAGTGATAGTATATCTGAAGAAGATTCTCAATAAATTAAGTAGCTTATTATGTATATTAGTACCTATTTAAGTAAATAAAAATGTTTCTTTTTTTCAATACCTATTATAAAATCATTTTTTATTTTTTCCAATTTTAAAATCCTACTGCGGCTTAAATTCGAAGTAATACGGTATATCATAACTATACAATATAGTACAATTGGTTTTATAGCAGAACCTCCATTATCTGCTTCAAAATTGGAAAATTCAAAATGATGGCCAAGAAGCAGTAGTAGTGTGTTCTCTGATTTATCAGTATATTATGTAAATAATTTCTATCCCCACATTATGATTAAGATAGTAGTTCGTCTGCATTAAAGCTCATTTACTTATCTATCATTAATAATGAAGAATAAAAATTCTTTAACATTTATTTGATAAATAATTTCTTATTATAATTTATGATATTATAATGTGGTGTATAATTAGTATTTAATTTTAAAGGCTGTATTTTCATTTATTTAGAAAAATGAATCATTGTTTAATCATATACTATTGATTTTGTTGATCTTTATTTAATTTTATTATGGTCAGATTTCCTTGGTTGAGAATGGAACTCTTGATTTTAGCATTATGTGTGTGCAAAATTGATTCTTAGTTTATGAGTTATTACTTAACAAGCTCATTCCAGAAATGAATTAGTTTGTAAAGAAGGGAACTATCTGTATTTTACAAATTGGCTTGCTATGAATTTATTTTATAATACTAGGAAAAATAAATATGCAGGAGACAGTGGGATTCAATTTGAACCCCACTGTCATAAGTCTTAATTAGTCAGCATTCAGAAATATCAAAAAATTATGAATTTTTCAAATAAATTTTACTAGGCCTATACATTATCTTAATAAACATAAAGAACACAAAACTACAAGAACCAGACATAAAAATTGACACTTTTCATATATCAGACTATTGGGTGTGAGATTCTAATCCATTGAATTGTATTGACGAATCACAGAAATTACTGATTACATTACTATCATAAGTACAAATCATTGTAAGTTGAGGAATCCATATATTGTAAAAGTTACTATTATTTGATTTGAAAATAAAATAAATCAATAAGTTTTAGAACTTTTTTTTTTTTTTTTTTTTCAAATTATAGTCCAGGAAAGGGAAACCTCTGATCTTTTGCATATTTGCTGCAAATACTAAATCTACCTTTTATTTCATAATATAACTCCAAACTTAGAATATTTTTTTCCTCATTTTTTAAATATTGTTTCCTGTCAATGGAAACTTGATAACTAGTGAACATATAATCTGATGATGACTTGTGTTATATGCCTGATACTTAAGGAAAGAATTATAACAAATTAAATGATTTGTTTTTTTTTTTAATTTTGTTGTCAACTCTGCCAAACAAATAATTATCTTTGTTGAAATTTTGTTTTTATTTAAATTTCTCATATAATAGAAAGCTTTAAAATTAATATGCCACCAAGAATGTAGATTTTGTTGTATATATTAAATTCTCAGATATAACTTAATAGGATCTTGATTAAATAAAATATGACATTTTGATATAGAAAAGCTTCCCTTAGAGATAGATTGTTATAAATTTTATGCAAAAAAGAAGATTGATTAAAAAATTATCATTTAAGTTTCCATTCATCATAAAATTTGTATTTTTTAATGAATAATATAATTGTATAACTTTGGATCGTAATTTACATAACTGTAGAGATTAGTTGGCTTATTTATATTTTATACCATATATTGTTAATTAATTTTAGATATCATATTACTGATATGAAATAAACTATAAGCCAAATAAATAATCTGGCATACAGTTTACTTTTATTTAGTATTTATAGTAAGAAGTCTTACATTATGATATTGTCCCATGTAAATATTTACTCTTTTTCAATTATTTGTATTTTGGGATAGCATAAGTCAGACAGTAATTGTAAATAATATATTACACTAATGATAGATTTTTAAACTGCATTGTTTTAAACTTCTGATTTTCAGCTTTTGTTCTGTTATCCATGATCCTGTACTTTTACCGTGGGATTCACGATTCATAGCATGTATGGCTACATGTCATTCATTAACAATGATCCATGATAAATTAACTGGGGATCCTTTAGATTTAAAGATGTTTTTATCTACAAAATGGGTAAGATTATGTACAAAATATAAATTTTTTATTTTTAAGAATTTTCTAGAATTTATAAAATATAATAATATTTCTATAAATGTTTTGAACAATTTGTTATTTTTCAAAAAATATAAAAATTATAGACTTAAAATAAGGAAAATGAGCAAGAACAAAATAAGAATGACATAAATAATTCAACAAGTACTTTAAGCAAGAATATTGAGATTTATTATTAGTAACAAGCAGTTCCAGAAAGAATTAAAATTGCTTAGTTTCCAAAAGTGTCGTTTATTTTTCATTATTTAGCATTTGAAATCAGTTAGTTTCATGTGTCCAATTTTATTGTTAATTTAGCCAGTATAGCTATCACAATGATAACATGTTGCTGTGATGATGATGTCATCATGATATTGTGCAATATCATGTCATCATGATATATAAATCATCAGTGTTTTGTGATGTTCATTGTTATATCATGATCAGATCATTCATTAATTTTTAATGAAATTTTGAATACAATCAAATTTAATTATTAATTTTATTCATATTCATGATGATTTTAATAATTTCTGAAATTCATACAGAGTACAATATAATAGAGACTATGTTGAATAAAGAATACAGTGATGAAAAAGACAGTAAATGTGCAGAAAAATGTAGTTTCTATGAAGTTTGCATAATTTTACTTGCAAGTTCAGGACATTGTTTTAATTTTTTAATTGAATTTTTCAAAAACAGTGGTACATCTAATAGTATAAATACTATTATAAAACATTAAGAGCAATAAAAAAAACCTCAGAGATATGTGAAATCAATAGGACAGAGTACTATTTTAAATTATATATTTAAAGAAGCCAGTGATTAATTTGTCTATAAGTAATTTTTATAATATTTATTTATTTATTTTTTATTTAAAGTACATTAAATATACCTATTATATACTGAATTTATAATTATAAAATAATCTAATTATTGTTGTATTTTTACATGAATATAAAAATGTGCATTTTTATATTCTTGTAAAAATAGTTATAATGAATAATGGCTATAACATACAATTCTACTTTATCCTGTGATGTTTTGGTTATAACAGAGTTTAATTATATAACAATTTTTGTCTAAGCAAATTATCAAATTCTTTTAGAAACACCTGAATTATTATGTATGTTGAAAATGCCCAAAATAACCATTATTATTAAATAATGAATTACAAAATTTTAAATAAAAACTGCTTTAAGTGATATATATAAAAACAGTTTGTTATGATTTGTAATACCAATACATGAAGAATCAAAAGTTATTCTTTATAAATAAGACTCTTATATGATGCTTCAAAATAATTATATTAAACCTTCTCTCTGATAGTCATATAATAATGAGAATACTTTGAAACCAATCTATTAAATCATTTATGACTTAAAGATCTTTCTGTTTGCAGGATGATATATTTTATAAAAAATTTTATTAAGAAAACATTTTTTTATTAAATTAGATATTGCTTTAAGTGATTTGTTTTACTTGATAAATATTATAGAATCTCATTTTGTGAGAGTCTTAATAATAATAATCACATGCAACAAAATCAAATATAGCAAATATACATTACTTCACTCTTCAAGAACTGAAGAGATAATCTCAAAGATCAAGACTGATAAGAGCAGAAAACATTTTATCAAGCAAATACCTAACAAAAAAAGAGTTGTCAATACTTTTGATCAGTAATGGATTCATGTTCCTGTGATATTCAAGAGTAAATTAGATTGATTTACTATACCTCATATCCAAATACATAATAAATCATTACAGTGAAAAATTATTTATCCTATTAGTTTATTTATTTATCCTTTTAGTTTAATTACCAACAATAAATCACCAATTGAATTTTATATAATAATTAAAAGATAGATATTGAAATTGCAGATATCCTGATCTTTTTAAATAAAAAACACAGCACTTCTTGCAGTAAAGTATCAAACTAAATTTATTAGCTTAAATACATGCAAACGCTTTCGATGTGCTACACATCCTCTTCAGGCACGTAAAGACATTAATAGAATTGGGACGCTATTTTACACACGTTGCCAAAACAACCTTGACGTTTGAAGCTATAGATCACTTACACGCAACAACCAAACCTCTCTCACAAATGACAAAAAAACAGTTGAAATTTAAAACCAACACAATAATTTAAAGAACCCCACATCCTTTATACACAACCACAGATTCGTCCAAAAAATTCAAACATGGACAAAAGTAAGTACATTTAAGTAAAACAAAACAATAAAAGAATTAAAGATTACCATAAGAACATTATTAACCTAGCCTAATTATAAAAGTCCTATAATAAACACTTAAACTTTTAAGCACACTCATCTTCAAATTGGCGATGGCGTATTTCCAAGCTGGGGGAGGTTCCCAGGCTACTCTATCATTAATCACCTTTTCTTCTACTGACCTCTTTAATATTTCAATG
>AYEL01074752.1:0-10566 GCA_000484575.1 Olivierus martensii | reverse complement strand
GAGCCGGTATGCTTTCGTTTTCTGCTTTGTGCCATTGCATACAAACAAAACACCACCAAAGTGGGGACACCTGCTAGCATTTGGTTGAGCATAATGGAATAGCCTTCTCGCCCTGGGTGACCCTACTAGAAATATAATTTCTGACGTGCATCACCCATTCCGCCCACGTACACCCCTCCGCCACTTTGAGGCAGGATTCAGGAGGGGTAATTATTATTATTATTATTATTATTTGTTAGAATTAGCAACTTTGAAACTTTATAACTGGGATTTAATTTGGAAAAATTTCTTTTGTGAGGCCTGCATGGCCTGCAGGCCTGAGAACGATGTTGACAGGCGTTGGTCTAAAGTGCGGTTAGGAACACGCGTAAGGATGGGTAGTGAGAGTCGGCAGATAAATTAGAGACAACGTTCAACAAGATCAACTTCCTTTATTTATGAAAGAGAGATCTTTCAACATTTTTCTCTTAACAAAAGAGAAGTACCTGAACAAATTCCAGAATAGATGACGATGATCACGATGAAGTTGAACACTGACATGAACAGTCTTTAGTCCAATTATTAAAGTCTTTAGTCCTTAACACACTGTTATTGATGACCCAATTGTTCAAAGAAGTCATGAACGATAGATATCCGTGATCTTTCTCCCTTCTAATGCAGAGAATGTTGGTGTAAGGTTGGAAGTATTTCCAGGTGTGGACGAACCCTTGTCATTAATCGGAAGTATCCGAGAAAATCGTCATGTTCTGGCGAATACAGCAGCTTGGACGGGAACAAATAATATTTCACAATAAAATAGAGGAATGTAGGAAACAGATAGCTTTAGAAACCAGCGGGCAGCAGTTGATCTGACGGAGGTGGACGTAGAGCAAATGGTGGACAGTAGGACAAGAGTAAAGAGAGCCAAGCACTGATCGAGGGTGGCGTGGGCTCTTAAATACCCCTGACCTTTCTGATCCTTATTCCGGGCTGAGAACCAAGATGTTTACCTCCCGAACGTTTGTCAAGTCAGGTTTCGGATTTGCGACTGTTTGGCGGACATGTGATGTAAACATTCTCAGCAATTTATTGTTATTGTGGATGAAATTCACGAGCTGATCGAACTGCAACTCGAACTGTCGTCATATTTCTTTTCGCGTATGTTTTAATAAAACGTCTCCCCTTTCCCTGGAATTTCCCGATTCTGTCTTTGTTCGGGGGGGCTAATTCATGACCCCACACTTTTAAATTCAGGTATATCAAAATACAGCCACAGATCAGATCTGGCCAGTGAGAAGTTTTCATATGATCTACCAGTATATGACTTTTCAGATTTTTTTTAAAACAAATTCATACATAAGAAAATAATAATTGACTGATTTTCATTTAAATGTATTATATATTTCCACAAATCATTTTAATATGGATATTGAGTCTCTTATAATTTAAAAAACAATTCACATATGATATTTTTATTGATAAATATTTTTTAATGGACTCCAAAATTTTTTAATTTGAATTTTATTTATAACAAAAAATTTTGATCATGCCTAATTTACAAAATTCAGGAGCACACATTCTTACTAGTGATAATATATAAATAAACTTCCACTTGTATTAATGGTATAACAATAAATCAGCCTTATTTGAAATGGAAAAAATTATAATTTATTACGGAAGTACTTTCGACTTTATTAAGTCATCATCAGCCATACATAAAATTTTATAATTAATGGAATTTGAATTATAAAATTATGTATGGCTGATGATGACTTAATGAAGTCGAAAGTACTTCCGTAATAAATTATAATTTTTTCCACTTCGAATAAGGCTGATTTATTGTTATACCCGTACTAGTGATATTCAGTAAATTGGATTCGGGCAAATAGGATTTAGACAAGTGAGAATTTGGTAAATAGAATTCAAGAAAGCAGGAATCAATCTTAGTTGGCAATTGCTAAAATTTGTGCAAATGAACATTTCAGAAATCAAACTGATTAATTGCACTTTCTGTAAATTTCTCAAATTTAGTACCTAAGCATATGATTGACTAATCAATCAATCATTTAGATTGATGATTGATTGATTAATCATGTGCTCTAGTATACTAAAATAGAGAAATTTACAGGATGTAGAGCTAATTAGTTTGGTTTCTGAAAGGTTCAAATGTGGATACTTTTACTTCAAATAAAGTTTAAAATATTTTCTGCTTCTTATAAGGTAATTAAAATATAACAGCACAAGTTCAAGCGAAAGATTGATATATTTATTTGTTAAAAATCTTTCAGCTTAAAAAAGCCATCTTTATTAAGAACAAGTAAAAGAATTACAAAATCATACTGAAATTGATTTTGTAATTGTTTTACTTGTTCCTACTGAAGATGGCTTTTTTAAGCTGAAAAATCTTTAGCAAATAAATATATGAATCTTTTGCCTGAACTTGTGCTGTTATATCTTATCTTCAAATGTGGATATATCTACCAAGACATTAATAAGTTTTTCTACATTATAACTATATTGCAAACTAAATCCTTGAGATTTAGTTTACAAATTCAATCAAACCTAATTCATGCAAAACAAACCTATGATGCTTATAATCATAATATTATTCAATAATAATTTGAAATAAATTTTTGATTAATCTTAGCATCATCTCAAAATTAAACTAATAATTAAATTAAGAGTAGCTTCATCTAAGTATTAATAATTGAAATAGAATTTTTAATTAACTTATCTGAAGAAAACTGTTCATAGATGACATCACTCCTAATTTATTTATTTGTTTATTCCAAGATGACACTAATATTAATCAAAAATTTTTTTCAGTTAAAAGCATCAAGGGTTTGTTTCATATGAATTAGGATCAGTTATAACATGTTTGTCAAATTATTGATCATCTAGCAGTTAAGCCAACAATAATCACTCCTGACTGATATACAGCATTTGCAAATTTATTTAAACCTTTTGCATGTACATTCAAACTTTAGGCTACAAACAGTTTTAGCAAAATGATGAGAAAGAGTAATGAATAAATGAGTATAATATTGATATATTAAAATGCAGTGGTGTCAGTGTGGAGTGTGGTGGGTGCAGCCCATACCTGATGACACCTGATATTTTCAAAATTTTTGTCAATTTTACAACTGTAAGCTCTTTTTTACCACTTACCAAGCCCCTATATGTAGGTATGGCTTTTAATGTTTAGGTTCTAACAATAAATGATATTCCTTATGAATTCTTAAATTCATGCTTTTTAATGACCAAACATTTTATATAATATTGAAGGAGATGGGGTGACACCACTGAAATTACTGACTACAATTGACACCACTAAATTACTGCACCTAGTGACACCAGGGTGACATTAATGCTAGGAACAACACAGTTAAAATGAACTTATTTTCAAATTAATACAAATTTTAATGGAAAAAAAATATATACAGTGGATTCCGCTTAATTGGGACAAATCTCAAAGAATGAAAACCAAACTAATAAACTAATACAAAATTTAAACGCTTAATTAGGACAACTTTTTGCTTAATTGGGACAGTAGCAGAAAAGGAATTTTCAATTTTTGATATATTTTAGGGATTTTTTGAAAGTATGGCTACACATGGATACACTAATCTTTGCCAAGATGTCAAAAAAGGATTTTACACTCAAGTAAAATTGCTTGGCTGAATAAAATTAAAAGCCAGCTATTTAATACAAGCTATCGTAGACTCACTGAAATAAACTAAATTCTACCATAAATGTGTCTCCTACAAAAAGAAAATCAATTGCGTAGGAGTGGGCATTACAGAAACAATTCCGGGAACATCCAAAAGAAAGCGTGATGGAAAGGATCCAGAAGTCACAAGAAAATCAACTACGTGAGAAGTGGGCATTACAGAAAGAAATTCTAACAAGAAAATCAACTGTGTGAGGAGTGGGCATTACAGAAAGAAATTCCAGAAGATCAAAGCAACTGTGCAAGAAGTGGGCATAACAGAAAGAAATTCCAGGAACTGTCCATAAGAAAGCGTGATGGAAAGGATTCAGAAGTCGAAAAAGCATTAGATCAATTGATTTCTATAGTTAGCGGGCGAGGGCAGTGAATATCAGCGGCCCAGTATTGAAGACGGAGATCGGTAAAAACTAATATGAATATCAGCGGCCCAGTATTGAAGACAGAGATCAGTAAAAAACACCTATTTTATTAAATCATTAAAATAGGTATTCAGAGGAGATTGCTAACTAATAATTAGGTACCTATTTTAATAAATCATTAAAATAGGTACATAATTATTACTATTTTAATAAATCCTTAAAATAGGTATCTAATTATTATTTTTTTAAATTTTATTAAAGCATTACAATAGGTACCTAATTATTATTTTTTTTATCCTATTTACCTACAAATTACATATTTTATTTTAGAATTTATCATTACTTCGTTTTTGGGACAAAATGGCTTGGCCCGACGTGTCCCAATTAAGCGGAATCCACTGTATTATTATACATTAAACTTAAACAATAACTGCTTAATCTTATAAAGCAATATAAAAACCTACAAACAATATAAATTTAAATAAAATTTTGCACATAAACACACAAAAACAATTGATTGTGAACTGATTGTGCTTAAGTCAAAAAGTTAAGTTGGTTGAACTGATCAGGAATTGAGTATTGTCATTTGAGCAGAAGTCTAATGCAGTATTACAACTGAATAATTGAATATCTTAATTATTATATTTAAAGCAAATATCTAAAACATGATTTTTAAATAATTTATTAAAAAAATTGTTGTGTGTATGCATCTAGAATTTTTCTTATGAGTCAAAACAGGAATTACTGCTCTCCTGCAAAATGAGTCATAATAAATTGTATTCCCTTGTTAGAATAGCAAAATAAAAATCTCTCTTCCACTAAAAAATTATTCAAACTTCATACTTACTGTCCTTGTGAGCTATTATTTAGCTTATTATTTGTGGGGGAAAAAATTCCTATTCAATATAGAATTAAAACCATATTGCATCAAATGATTTTAATATGTTATAAGGAACTTTTTAACTTTGTTGGAGAAATCATATTATAGAGACATGAACTGTATTAATTTTTGATGATTAAAAAATTAAGCAGTATATTAAATTATTAAATTTAATAGTTATAAATATTTTTAAATATACAATAATTTTATTTTAACTTAGATGATAAAAAAGAAAGACGAGAATGGTGGAGTAATTATATTAAAGAAGAAGATGGAACAAAGATTGATTTGAGTGGCAAAATGGTTTTGTTTTTTGATCTTCTTAAAGAATGTGAACTTATTGGTGATAAAGTGTAAGTATAAGTAATTTATTATTAGTATTATTAATATAAAAATATTCCTACAGAAGACGGCATACGATATCGGTCTCGGCATTCCTGCTGAACCGCTCTTCCGATCTAAAGTGTAAGTATAAGTAATTTATTATTAGTATTATTAATATAAAAATATTCCTAGAGTTCAAACATAATTTATTTGTTATTTGAAATAATCATAACTCAAAATCTATTCTTATGTTGAATCCTATATGTTATGTTTTAAATTGAACTAATTATAAATTTTATTTTTCAAAGATTTGAATATAAATTTCTAATTATAAAATAAGAATTTTTAATGGAAGCTCTGCCATCTTGAAATACAGCAGAAGCATATTTAAAGTTTGCAGTTTTTGTATTATATTTGTGGTTGGAATATTTTGCTATTGCAATATTCAAAATTCTTTAAAAATTTTTTTTAATTAAAAATAAAATACTACATTTGTGTGAAGTTTGTTGTTTTGTTGTTATAAATCAGATGTTCCTAAATCATGATCTTCTGTACAGTATAATAAATTGCAAATTTGCTGTTTTCAATTCATTGTTAGCCTGAGATGAAAATTTTGCACTGTTTCAATATTTGCATAGTTGTCATATTTCTGCTTGATAATCATCAGAAACAAAATTTCAGTTCTTAATTTGAAACCAAACAATGACTGAATTATCTGCACACTCAAAATTATAATTAATACTTTATTCTGATTAGTAAATAAAAGCAAATTAGTAACAACCTAATAATTAGAATAAAATATAATCATGAATAAAATAGTAAAGTTAAGAATTTATTCATAACTCTTCACATAACATTTATTAGTGTAATTAAACTAGTGTATTATTTCAAAGCAAAAACAAAATTCAACAAATTAGAATTGCAAGAGTACACACAATACTTCTAAAAATAGCACTTAACAGCAGTTGAAAACAATCATTTTATTTTAACTGCTGTTAAGTGCTAATTTTAGAAGTATCATGTATACTCTTATTTTCAGTAGTTAGTTAAAATATTAGTTATGTGAAAGTCTCGTGATCGGACAAAAGAAATTGTGAGGGTTACATGATTTGGAAAAAGACAAAAACAACATAATTAACAACATGTATTTCTGTTGTTTCTGGAAAACATCATGTACTGAAATGATAATTAGAAAGGGAATAATAATAATTATCATAAAGCATGAAGGTAAGAGGACCGCATTGGAAACCGAAACAAAAGCAACTTTTATTCAAATGACAGATAAAAATTTATAATCCAGGCTATCAAATATAGATAAGATCCGAGGAAGGAAACCCAGGCCAAGAAGAGTCACCTTGAGGCCCAGATTGCTTGTCTTTGGACTAATGGGGAGAGAAGTTGGACAATGATATAAAAGACCCGATGAATGAAAGTCTGTGATCTTTCTAGTCTATCTCCATCTTCCTAATCCACCCATCATTTGTTGTCGTCTTCTTCCTGGCATAGACATCTGTTGCCATCATCATCTTCCAAGTTCGTCTTTTCTTTGTTTCCGAGTCTTCCTCCTTGTTTGTCCATTGATGTTTTCCTTGTCATTAGTCCATCTGTATTCACCATCTGTCTCCATCGAGAACTCTTTCCACTTTCTCCTGAAGCTCCAACATCGTCGTCATTCTTCATTTCCTCCCTCGCCATTCTCAAACTCGTCCTGTTTGTCTGCACCAGAGATCTAAATCAGTCATTGAGAGACCATCGACTATCTAAATAATATCAAGACTCCAACGATAAGGTATTTATCCTCTCAAACAATATATAAATGAATGTAACGAAGTCTCTCTCACATCAAGCATAAATTATTGTTGTTGTTAACTTGTGCGGTCTGATTTATTGTCTCTCCTGCCCCATCCTTATCCATGCCACAACTGAGTTTCTTTGGCCAGAATCAATTGTGTTGCTGAGTCACACAAAAAGTCAGTGGTGTCAGAAATCCTGACTAAGGCATTTAACGCTCAAACCTGTACCTGACTGTCCTGCAGGCTCTACAGTTAGAATTGCAAATAACTCAATTAAATAATTCAAGAAATAATTTAATTTAAACAATACTTCTATTAATTAAGACAATAAGAGAATATGTGGAGCACAACCCCAGTTTATGGAATGTTCCTGAAAAATTCTTGTAAGTTAGGAACTCAGTTATCATTGATTTCTACCCACATACAATAAAGCTGTTGTTTATAATCTGCAGGATTTGGAATTAATTCCTGCACCACAAGTTTTTAGAGAAATTGAACCCAACCATCAATTCTTCATCCTTGGAAACTTGTTGACCAACTCACTGATGATAAGGACAATTTGCAGGGTTCTATCTGCCCTAGAATTGTGCCTCTGAATTTAATAATCTCAGATTACTAATAAAAGTCAATATTTGGAATTGTTTAGCAATTTCATAAATTATTCTTTGCAAAAAAAATATTATCAAAAAAGTAATAAGATATTAAATATTTTTCTTGAGATCTGAAAGCATCCACCTCTAATATTAATAATCATTAATAGAAAAAATTTCTATTAATGATTATTAATATTGTTTGTTGTATAATATTAATTCCTATATTGTGTATGTGCGCTTGTGTGCATGTGCACATATATGTGTGTGTGTATATATATTATTAGTACCATTTATTATTATTAATTGTATTTTTATGTATCTTATTTTACAAAAAAAAATATTTCTTTGTATTGTTGTATAGCTGGATATAATTGTATAGATGTTAGAATGTGCCTACACTAAATGTATTGTTAAAACATGTAAGAAAATAAGACCATAAAATTCTTCCCACTGGGAAGCATCAATAAATAATATCTCCATTTAAATTGACACTTATACACTACGTGGGGAGAGATTTTTAGAAAGAAACCTATTCAAACAGTCAAAAATATCATCTGTAGACAAAAAAACAAAAAAATGACCACCTCCAATTTGAAATCAGTGTCAAACTTCTGTAACTCTGCAAAATTCCACTGTTGGGTATAAATATGATAACAACCAAGAGGGACAGAGAACAGAAACAAACACTGATGAGAATGGAAACAGTCACTAATCAGAATGGAGAAGAACCACAAAATGGAAACAGAAGGCAGAGACTCTTACCATACAAAAACTGCACTCAGATATGGGGAAGAAGCTTGACTATCAGCAAAAAGTGAAAATAGGAAAAAATAATTGACCATTGTCAACACTGCAAAAAAATCTCTGAGAAAGTCTCCCATGGGTCATGTGATGGTGTTGTTTTGGCATATCTTCCTTTTCCTTTTCATTTAATACATACAAAATTTGAAGGTCCTATTTATATTCTTCCTTTGTTTCTATATTTTTTTTTTCTTTTTAATAAACACTTTTGTTATACAGTGGGTGATCGGTTAACAAGCATAATCCGTTCCAAGACAATGTTCGTTATCTGTATTATTTCTATTAATGATTATTAATATTGTTTGTTGTATAATATTAATTCCTATATTGTGTGTGTGTGCGCTTGTGTGCATGTGCACATATATGTGTGTGTGTATATATTTTGTAAGGAGTACATTGGCTTGCTATCTTTTGTAGGATCGTTTTTATTTCTTCCGTTTTTTTGTTTGAATATATTTTTCCAAAGACGTGGGATGATATTCCTCGAGTATCCATGTTTTATGGCTTGCTTACTAACCCACATGAGTTCCTTGTTTTTACTTTCCATCGATGTACAGTGTGTATCAATATGTTGTAAGAGCGCTTTAAATGCGGCCATTTTAAAGTGCCAAGGTTCTATGGAATTCGCCTTAATAAATAAGGGTACGTAAGTTTCTTTTCTAAAAGTACTTAAAAGATACTCACCTGCATAAATATTAATTCTTATGTCTAGGAAATCAATACATGTTTCACTTTCTTTTTGCTTAATTAGCTCTAAGCCTAACACTGAGTCTGTGAGCTTTTTCTTCTATATCCACAACGTAAGTAGATTTTTCTGATATAACTAATATATCATCGACATACCTCTTGTATAATTTAATGTATGAAAGTATCGGTGGTAAAACAATCTCTTCCTTATATCTCACAACTAACTCAGCCAGAATCCCAGCTAACGGACTCCCTAAGAGGACGCCGGTTGTTTGCATGTAAAACTCATTATCATATTGGAAGTATGACTTATGTACAATTAAATGGCAGATATTTCTTAACAAATCTGGATTGCACTGTTCACGTGGTAGATGTTTCAACAAGAATCTATACAACAATAAACACGCAGGGCTCTAATTTTATCGACGGATACAGGGCTTTAAAGTCATAAAACATGGATACTTAAGGAATATCATCCCACGTCTTTGGAAAAATATATTCAAATGAAAAAACGGAAGAAATAAAAACGATCCTACAAAAGATAGCAAGCCAATGTACTCCTTACAAATTAATGATGTGACTTTAAAGTTTAAGAAGAAATTAGAAAGAATTACAGGACAGAATATTACATTTAATAGGAGGAACACTTTGTTTAATATTATAAGAAACGACAAAGACAAAATCAACCCCCATTATTGTCCGGGTGTATATGAAATACCTGTGTTTGACAGAGAAGCTCAGAAAAATGCTAAGTATATCGGTTACACGAGTCGTTCTCTTAGTAAACGCATCCCGGAGCATATAAGAGACATTAAAAATAATGCACCTACTACATCCTTAGCACAACATGCTATGGTAACAGACCTACAGGTAGAATGGGACAATGCAAAACTACTTTCGAAACATGAAGATCCTAGGAAGGGCAAAGTTGCAGAGGCACTCACAATTTTTAAGAAACGAAACGAAAATGTAAAACCTATTAATAAAATTGACCCTTCCCAATTAGCAACGCATAGAAATGATGCATGACCAATAAATAACTTTGTCAAAATAAGAATAATAATAAAAGATTAAGAAATTAACATAAGAGAAAACATTAATCCATACAAGTTTCGATAAACACAAGGAGTTATAAAAGTTTTTGTAGTATGGAGAAAAATGTCAAAGTTATTTATTGGTCATGCATCATTTCCATGCGTTGCTAATTGGGAAGGGTCAATTTTATTAATAGGTTTTACATTTTCGTTTCGTTTCTTAAAAATTGTGAGTGCCTCTGCAACTTTGCCCTTCCTAGGATCTTCATGTTTCGAAAGTAGTTTTGCATTGTCCCATTCTACCTGTAGGTCTGTTACCATAGCATGTTGTGCTAAGGATGTAGTAGGTGCATTATTTTTAATGTCTCTTATATGCTCCGGGATGC
>AYEL01074751.1:0-26589 GCA_000484575.1 Olivierus martensii | reverse complement strand
CCCCATTATTGTCCGGGTGTATATGAAATACCTGTGTTTGACAGAGAAGCTCAGAAAAATGCTAAGTATATCGGTTACACGAGTCGTTCTCGTAGTAAACGCATCCCGGAGCATATAAGAGACATTAAAAATAATGCACCTACTACATCCTTAGCACAACATGCTATGGTAACAGACCTACAGGCAGAATGGGACAATGCAAAACTACTTTCGAAACATGAAGATCCTAGGAAGGGCAAAGTTGCAGAGCACTCACAATTTTTAAGAAACGAAACGAAAATGTAAAACCTATTAATAAAATTGACCCTTCTACAATTAACAATCCTCACAATTTTTAAGAAACGAAACGAAAATGTAAAACCTATTAATAAAATTGACCCTTCCACAATTAACAATCCATGGAAATGATGCATGACTAATAAATAACTTTGACATTTTTCTCCATACTACAAAAACTTTTATAATTCCTTGTGTTTATCGAAACTTGTATGGATTTATGTTTTCTCTTATGTTAATTTCTTAATCTTTTATTATTATTCTTATTTTGATATGTAAAGTTGCTATATCTGTTTGATGTTATTAATTAATTATATTAATTATTTTTTGTTTTTTGTTAATTAACATGGGATGACTCCTATTTTAAATACTAAATACCAGTATTTACATAAATTAAGTTATAATTTGTAATAGTGTTGCTATGGCAACGAAATCTTCAAAATAATTGTCGAATTCTGTTAGTGTTTGATAGAATGTATAAAATATTATGATTATGTAATGTGATAGTAGCTGAGGAGGATTCAAATAAAGAATTGAAAGCGCTTCTACCATAAAAACTGGTGTGTTGTTTTTGAAAGTTCCTGCCTTTGGTGCTAGTTTGATTATTATGTATCTTATCTAGGCAGTATAGTATTCTTGTTAATTATTTTTGACAACCCTTTAGTTTGCTTGTAAAAACATCCATTAAACTTGAGTAACGATCCTATCATTAGATAGCACAAGTGATAAACTATAAGACAAGACCTCAATGAGCTTTTTCTATTAAGTAGAAGCCAATATATTAAGTTTGAGATATTTATTCTGGTACATAATGTATACAAGTAGAAAACAGATAATTTCTCAGGTTAATTATGAATATACAAGGTGGTTCAAAAAGAAACCAAACTTTTGTTATAACATTTTTATTGCTCATTGTACAACATTTTAAGCACTGTCTCCCTCAAAGTAGTCCCCTCTACTGGCAATACACTGTTCTCAACGATGCATCCATTTTTGGAAAGCCTCCTGGAACGCTCTTTCTGAGATGGCTCGCAGGTCTCTTGTCGTATTGTCCTGAATCTCCTCTATGGTTTGGAAACAACATCCTTTCAAAGAGGTTTTAAGTTTGGGAAACAGGAAAAAATCTGCTGGGGCTAGATCCAGAGAATACGGTGGATGGGGCACAACGGTAGTGTGATGTTTTGCTAGATAGCTGCAGACAAGAGCAACGCATGAGCCGGCGCATTGTCATGATGCAACATCCAAGTCTGGTTTTCCCACAGTTCAAGCCTCTTCTTGCGCACGGCATCCCTCAAACACACTAGAATTCCCTGTTAGACTTCCTTATTTACCATCTGACCATGTGGTACAAATTCTTGATGGACAATGCCTTTGCAGTCAAAAACACAACCAACATCACCTTGATCTTTGATCAACTCATGCGAGCTTTTTTTGGATGAGGAGACCCTTTTCCCATCCACTGTGACGACTGCACCTTTGTTTCAATATCATACCCATAAATCCAAGTCTCATTGCCTGTTATGATGTTCTTAAGGAATTTTTCATTGTCATTGGCAGTAGCAAGCAGTTCAGGCTGATTTCAATACGCTTCTGATTCTGATTGTCAGTCAACAAACGCAACACGAATTTTGCACTGACACGACACATCTTAAGTTTGTCACTCAAAATTTGATGGCATGATCCTACGCTGATGCCCACTTCGTCAGCAACTTCTCAAACAGTTAAAATGATTTCCATGGATCACAGCACAAACTCTCTTGACATGGTCATTGTCTGTTGATGTAGAAGGTCGTCCAGGCTTGGAATCATCATTAACCGATATTCTGCCATGTTCAAAACGTTTAAACCACTCATAGCACTGCATGCGACTCATACAGTCCTCCTCGTATGCTTGGCTAAGCAATTGAAATGTCTCTGTAAAAGTTTTGCCAAGTTTGTAGCAAAATTTCACACACACACACACACACACTCACATTGTTCTTCAAGCTCTTTCGTTGTCACTTTGGCACTAATCCGACGAACAGCTTGTGAATGTGCTCACTTCAGCAGTTATGGCTCGCCAATTAACTGTCAGAGCGAAACGCGGCAAATGGCAGGTTGTTGTCTAAACCTTCTTCTACGTGCATTTAGTAGCTGCAGCACGCTTCCCCTGCTGGTTGGCCCGCTATTTCAAAAATTTGGTTTCTTTTTGAACACACCTCATATGTATATTATTGAGATATTTATTTTCAAATAAGCACAGAGAAATTATCATCCACTCTATTTCATAAAAATGAAACTAGAAAAGCAAAACAGTTGATTAGTAGTATAAAATTGATATTTAAAAATCAAACAAAACAAGACTTTAAATATAGTCATCAAATCATTTATAGATATTAGAATGCGAAACCAATTGCTGTTTAATGTGGTTGAAGTATACATGAAATTGGAAAGAAATATAAAGTTAGTTGCTTTTTTATTGAAATGTGATTATTATTAATTCATTATAAAAGATATATATTGAAATTTTAATTTATAAATATATCTCTATCAGTTGTTTGGTCATCATTAATATTTCTGTTTGTTTTAATTATTATAATTTCTTACAGAATTTAGAGGAACCAGGACAAGATAATAATAAATTTGATTTGTTAGAACCTACAGTTGTGTATCCTGTTAATAACACAGCAAAAGTAAAAATTATTTTTATTTATATTATATTATTTCATAATATAATAATTGTATCTGTCAAGTAAGCTTTATACTCTCGTATAGGAACCATTTCAAATTGCAATTATTCGTCAGTTTCCTTTTTCTTCAACCCTTCAACGTATGAGTGTTGTATGTAGGACTCTTGGAGCATCACATATGGATCTCTATGTTAAAGGAGCTCCAGAAAAAATAGTCACACTTTGTACTGAAAATACAGGTTTGTATTTTATTAATATTTGATGTGTTTTAGTAATATTTGTCTTATCAATTAAAGAAGTTAATAGATCATTCTAGATCAGATATTGAGATTCCTATTTCTTTATTTATCCAAGAAATGGAGATTCTATTCAATTTTAATTTCTCATCTCATTAGTCAAATAAAAGTAACAAATAATTTCATTGAGTTTTGGATTCATAAAAAAATATTCTGTTTGTTAACATAACATATATAAGCTTCCAGAACCAAACTTTTCCATATTTGATACATAAGAGATTTTAATCAAGCCAGTGTGATACAAATTAACAACAAGTAACTGGGATATGGATAAATAAAATATAAACAAAACAAGCTTAAACACTTTAATTAACTTAAAAGATTTATTTAAAAGTAATTTTCAGCTAAAAATCCATTATCAAAAAGCCATTATACAATAATTGAATACAGGAATAGAATAAACATAAATTCAGAATTCAATTAATAAAATAAAAAAGCTTATGCATACTAAAGATATGACTTTTACATGTAATTACAAAATAATTTAATATATATATATTTAAAATGTTACACTAATTAGCAAAAGTTCAAATATTTAACAGCACACATAGCAGACGCTTAACTGCTATGTGTGTTGTTAAATATTTGAACTTTTGCTGATTGAAGATAAGCAGTTTTTTAGTATATGTAAGTTTGTTACACTAATATGTATCTTTAATTGTCTTAATTAAAGTTTCCAGAAATTATGCAATGAGCTAGCATTCTTTATGTTAACTACCTCTTCTGTTAAATTTGCTAATAAATGTTCTGTTGTTTGCTAATACAAATTAAATGCTAATAAATAAATGTGAACATTTATTAACAAATTTAACAGATTAGAAGAACAGAATTTAGCAAATTTATTCTCTTTGATATAATCTTTTTTATATGTATGGACAATGATTTGAGTATCATTCCAGAAAATAGTAATAATATTATCATATGCTGCTTTACTAAGTAAGGGTGATAGAAGTTTTAGCAAGATAGAAGTTTTATGTTTGGTAAATCATTAATAAAAAGGATTAAAGAGCATAAATTGGATATAGAGCAATAGTTCCCAACCTTTTTTTGACCATGCCCCACCTAAGCATCTCTAAAATCCTGATGCCCCTGTGACATATAATTTTTATTACTCAAAAAGTGAACTCCTATTCATGTAGAAGAAGCCTAAAAGGCCATTAACTTGGTATAAACAAGTTTCCAAAGAACATAGCATCCATGAAAGAGAAAAATAAAAGAACAAAAGGACAGTTGAAGTACTGAGGAAGAAATCACTAAGAAATTGTTAAAAAATAATAATATTGGGTTGTCCGAAAAGTCATGATGCATTTTCATAACAGATGGCGATTGTTCATTTTTGGAAGTACTAAAGTTATTTGCATCTATGTTATTGTTATGTCATTTAACAGCTGATAGTTTTAGCTTCTTTTTTAAAAAAATTGATCCATTTTTTTATTTTTTACAAATTTTACAACAAGTTGAAGATGGAAGACTAAACTTTGCATTTTCGCCATATTTTATTGTTTTACTTCCGTAAAGGGAAAAACGCACATCAAACTTGTGAAAAGTTGCATAAAGTTTACGGTGACAATGCTCTACAAGAATGTCAGTGCCAACAATGGTTCACAAAATTCTGTGCTGGTGACTTTGATCTCAACAATGCTCCTCAGTCAGGAAGGCAACTGAGGTTGATGACGATAAAATAAAGGCATTACTTGAGTCAAACCATTGTTACACAACATGAGAGATTGCAGAAACATTGAACATCCATCATTTAACCATTCAAAACCACCTGAAGAAACTGGGATACATAAGCAAGCTCGATATTTGAATTCCTCATGAACTTGAAGAAGTTCATTTGACGGCACGCATAAACATCTGCAACATGCTCATTAAACATGAGGAAAATGATCCTTTTTTGAAGCGATTGATAACTGGTGATGAGAAATGGATTGTTTACAACAATGTGGTGCACAAACGGTCTTGGTCCTGGCATGATGATCCACCTCAAATGACATCGAAAGCAGACATTCATCAGAGGAAGATTATGCTCTCAGTATGGTGGGATTTTAAAGGTGTCATGATTTTTTGAGATTTTACCAAAGAACCAAACGATTCAGAAGTGTACTGTCAGCAACTGAACTTTTTGAACGAATCCGTCATCCAGAAACGTCCAGAGCTCATTAATTGTAAAGGAGTTGTGTTCCATCACGATAATGCAAGACCACACACAAGTTTGATCACCTGCCAAAAAATATTGGAGCTTGAATGGGATGTGTTGCCTACCTACCATACTTGCCTGACCTTACGCCATCAGACTTCCACTTGTTTCGCTCTCTTCAAAACTCCTTGTGTGGTGTGATGTTCAATTCAGATGAGGCTGTATATCAGCACTTTGTTCAGTTTTTCACCGATAAATATGCCAAGGAATTATGAAGCTCCCTGAAAGATGGCAAAAGGTTATCAAGCAAAATGGGCAATATATCTTTGATTGATCTTTGTCTTTATATAAATAAATACACTTTTTAAAACATAAAAAAAATGCGTCATGTTCTATAAACAAAGGACCAATATTTGAACCCCACCCCCTTGAAAATATGCAAAGAAGGGGAAAAAATTAGATCGCTATAAGCCATTAATGTTGTACCCCATTAAGATTGTAAATAATTAGGGTACTGTTTACATGTTCAATCATTTAATTTTGTGTAATATTTTAAAATAGTATACAGTCAAACCTCTTTAAGCCACCTCTCTATAAACCGCTACCCTGTTATTTGCCTGATGAAAGCCAATAACAAATCTGCTCCTATATGTTAAAACAATTTGCCTGATGAAAGCCAATAACAAATCTGCTCCTATATGTTAAAACGTTTGCCTGATGAAAGCCAATAACAAATCTGCTCCTATATGTTAAAACACGAAATTCTTGCCTGATGAAAGCCAATAACAAATCTCCTCCTATATGTTAAAACATAAAATTCCCTCTTAAACCGCCACCCTCTAGAGGACCTTCGAACCGATGGTGGCGGCTTAAAGAGGTTTGACTGTATTTGACAATTTTATAACCCTGACCATTTACCCAAATATCTTATTTGTGTTTTTTTCTATTATTTTTATTTTATTTTTTCCTTTCTTTAGTTGCTGTTTGTAATCATAGCAAGACATATTTGTTCTAATGTAAGAATTTTTAAAAAGCTTGTTCTACTTCTAATTTGTGTAGCCTGAAGATAGCCGTTGTGCCAAAAACGTTTGCACGTATTAAAATGAAGTTTTTTCTTAGCTGCTAGTAGTACTATATTGGTTTGAAAATACTTTAATCATATGTCATTCTTCAGGCATCATTAAAAATGGAAATTAATAGTTTTATTATGTTAAAAGAGATCTAAAAAAATGAATTTATCTCAAAAACAATGATTTTGATGTAATAATTCCTTAAGAAAATTATTTGCATCCACAAAGGATTTCTGAAAATGTAATTTTTGTTGTATTTTAAACTTTCATCACAAATTCACTTTTCAGAAAAATTTATAATTCTGCAAAATCTGTAGATTAATTTACTCCATCTTTAATAAATTATGATTTATTATTATTTAAAAGAATTCCCTAAATTAAAGCTGTCATTTTATTTCATTTTGTTGTTTTTATATATGTAATATATAATAATTATATATATGTATTATAAAAATTTTTGAATTTTTATAATACATATAGTAGAAAATTGAAATAGTTCTGCATTAAATCATTTTCTAATATTATAGAAATCAAAAGTGCAATTTTTAACAATGTTGGAACAAACTGATATTGAAGAATTAGTAATTTAGAAAAATTAAATGTATTATTAGAATATTAATAATTTTTTAATATTCACAATATAATAAAATATACCGGTTGTTTTTCTTGAAACCGAACATACTGATTTTTGGCATGGAGCCAATTCTGATGCATTTATCATGTCAGGAATTGCTCGCTACGAAAATTTATTTTATATTTTTAATTCTAATGACCATGCGTTTGAACGTATTGGCCGTTTTCAACGGATTCAAATCGGTGAAGGTTTTCAGCGGTTACGCCCGTGCGAAGAGTCGGACGACCCTAAGACTGGGAGATGGTCACAAGCGGCCGACGGATCAGCGGTTAAGAGGATAAGTTCCGTCGATTACCGGTGCACTCAAGGGTATTTATTCTTTCAGTTCTTTTAGTTTCTTAACTGTAATTAAAGTTGTTTTATAATTTTTTGGTGTATCTTTATTTTACTTTACTGCACGTGACATAATCATACAACTTTACAGCAGATGTTCGAAGTGCCGTCCTGTTTCTGCTGAACAGTACCATAGCCTATTTCGAAATTCTGTCATAGAATTGGCAATTTGTTGAGGAGTGATTTCGGCACTGGCAGCAATTATTGCCTCATGCAGTATGATCTCGTTTTCGTGTTGCTTCTCGAGGATGAGTCGCTTAAGGTGGCCCCAGTAAAAGAAATCGAGAGGATTCAAATCCGGTGATCGTGCAGGATACGGAATATTTGGACTATTTGTTCCGATCCAGCGCTGGGGAAACTCTTCGTTCAGATACAGGACAACACGGCCACCGTTATGTGCTGGTGCTCCGTCTTGAAGAAACCACATATCTTCCTATTGTTGGCATTCCCATCTTTTTGGAATTTCTCAACAACAGATTTAATTGTAGAGACGGATGGAATAGGTCTTCCAGGGTACAGCACCGCAAAATGATCTCTCATGCGCCTATAGGATAAGCCTGAATTACGTGCCCGAACCATCCATACTCGTTCAGTAACGTTGTAAATAATATTCGGCATTTTTAAAAATGTTCGAATTGCGGCACGTCTGCGTTTCTACGCTGTTGCTATAGCAACAACAGAATTTCTGTTTCTCGCACATCTTTTGATGTAAATTTTCAGTGATTTATTTTCAAATATATAATTACACCAGAATTAAAATCCAATAATCTTGTGTGTTAAATCATTTTTTGTTTCTTGGATGCAATAATAAATAAATATCGTTAGAATTAAAAATATAAAATAAATTTTCGTAGCGAACAATTCCTGATGTGATAGATGCATCAGAATTGGCTCGATGCCAAAAATCAGTGTGTTCAGTTTCAAGAAAAACACCCGGTATATACATATTATTTTTACTAATTTACAAAAATTTGTGAAAATTTAATAACAACAATAATAACTTAAGAGTTTATTTACAATTGATTTTTTCATATTTAGCTTTTAATTATTATAATATACAATATTCTAATTAAAATTTTTCTTAATAGTTCCTAGCAATTTTGAAATGCTACTACAAAATTATACTCTTAAAGGATTTCGGGTATTAGCTTTGGCTTGGAAGCCATTAGAATCAAAATTAACTTGGCATCATTTACAAAGAATCAGAAGGTAATGACAAATATTTTGAATATAATTTTCTATCATAATTATTTGAAACTATTTTTATTTGTTAATTAAAATAAAAAATTTAAGGAAATTGATTTGAAGAAAACCATTTTTGAATACATCATTTGTATTTAATATTATAGGTAAATAGTTTGTTAATATTCTGTTATGTCTAAAAATTAATCAACAATCTTTTTAATTATATTATTATATAGAACTGATATTAATAATATGTTAAATGGGAAAAAAGCTAAACCCATTGTCCCCATTTTTCAATTTTGAACATTGTTATTCAAAAGATAAATAAGAAATATAAAATTCATTTTTTTCACACAGCCACTTTGCCAACTATCTCATTGCCAAGGTATTAGTGCATTAATGGAACATTAATAAATGATTTTTCTAGAATGAATTATAATTATAGCCTATAAATCTGTTGCTACATATATCTTTATCTGTTACATTTTAAGAAAATGATTAACAATAAATAACAAAGGAATTATTTCAATAAATTTATTTACATTGATTTTTTTTTCTTTATTTTAGAATAGTGTTCTAATAAACTTATTATATTGACAATTTTTTTTATTTTAGAACAGAATTAGAGAAAAATCTCAATTTTTTGGGTTTATTAATAATGCAAAATATGTTAAAAAGTGAAACTCTACCAATTATTAATACATTGAAGAAGGCTTATATTAAATGTGTAATGGTTACAGGTATGAAATTTATTTTAATTATTATTAATTTGAAAAAATTACTGAAAAAATTAAATATTATATTTTCATACAGTTGTGTCTATTAGAAATAACTAATAGATTTTAATAAATAAATTATTCATATATGAAAAATATGAAAACAGATATATTTATATAAATGTATACTATACAATTTAGGGTTTTATCTGTAGAGCATAGAACATTAATCCTTTAATTACTGTAATATTATGAATTTTGAATTGTTTCATTAATGAGTGCTAATTATATATAAATTTCTGAATTAATACATTAGAGATATTTTTTCATAATGCAAGTATTATACAGCACTGGTTTACGAGATCCTGATTTTACAAGCAAATATAATTTGTATTAAAGTTTGATTTAAGAGCCTTTATTCTGATTTTATGAGAAATTAATAACAAGTGAAAGTTAAAAACTGAAGTAAGACATTCTTTGTTAATTTGAAGTAACACATAAAGAGTAGAAATAATAACTGAGACATTATGCAGGTGTTTTTTATAGAACATTTCCAAAATTTTAAATATTTTATTTACAAGTAGTCCTCAATTTACGATTCCCTTGACTTAGGATCACTTGTACATATAACAGTGATATAATCAATAAATTCTGTGATTGGTCAATGCAGTTCCATGGGTTTGAGTCCCTAACCCAGTGATCTGATATATGGAAAGCATCCTTTTTTGTATCTGGTAGTAATAGTAGGAAAGAGGGGCTTTAAATAGCCCTAGCATTGCAACCAATCAATGATCTCTTCTTATGGGATGTACCTCTAACAGCATCATCTCATAATAAATCCTGTCTTACATACAAGAGATAATATCTTTTTCAATGGGACTTGAAAAGATTTTCTGGTACAAGAAAATGAGTCTTAGAAAATCATATATTAGCTTTGAAAGAGCTACACATTTACACAATATGTGAAGAAGAGTTTCATCTATTTCCTGAGATCTTCTGCAATAAGGACTATTAGCAATTTCAACTAGGTGAAGATATCTTCCAAGATGACAATGCCTTGTGAGGTGTCTTATAACAATTCTAACTTTATTTTTATACAATGAAAGTAACCCTTTAGAGAGATCTAAAGGACCTAAAATAAGAGCTTTTGCTTGCTTTAATCCAGGAATAGACTTCCAGTGGGTGAAGTCCTGAGCAGCCAACCAGTCTCTGACAACCTACCCAAATGCATTATATCTGATGCCTAGGGCAGATTCAAATCCAATAAAGAAATGAGAAACCACTTCCTTGGCCAATCCATCTGCAACTCCATTGCTCTCAGTTCCCTTGTGCTCTGGCACCCAAACTCGTCCTGTTCCTAGTAGTCAATTTCACAATGAGATCACAACATTCCTATACAAGCTCTGAAGTAAAATGGGAACTGTCAAGTGCTTTAATGTAGCTTGACTATCTGATATGACATACTGTAAATATATTTATTAACATATCTCTTATCAAAATTGATTTTAATACATGCAGAAATAACAAATTTTTGCCTGAAAGACAAAAAGGAGGGAATTAAAATATGATATTCTTGTACCTTCATAGTAAACCCCCATCTCTATACTAATAGTGGTTTTGGAACCATCTGTATTACAGACCAATCCACTCTTTGATACTGTGCTCAAATCCACCTCCTTACTCCTCCATAATAGAAAGAACAATAGTGAAAAGTAAATCTGAATACCATGTAATCTTTAATCATCTCAAAAACATGATTATGTGTCTTGCTCTATTCAAAAGGAGCCTATAATAACCCTCCTGGGCACTTGCCTCAACATACAAATATAAAGTGGAATATCCAGGAGGACTTCAAGAACAGCAGTCTTCAAAACACTTGTGACGTTAAGACAGGCCAACCTTTGAATTTTCAAGTTCAATCCTGCAAATCTTTAACAAAACTCTTTGCCACCAAATAATAGTAGCATAGAGGAATAATGGATCTCACAATCATGGTGTATAACCAGTATAGAACCCTGGTTTGAGTTCCCATGTTTTACCTAAAATACTTCTGCAAGGCCAAAGAGCTTTACAGCCCTTCATAATTAATGAAATTGTCTATATCCGATTTCCAAGTCAACCCTTGTCTAACATAACTCTAAAGCAGAGATCGGCAACATTTTTTTAATAGGAGGGCGTATTTCAGAAATGCAGGAATTTGGCAGGCACTATAGCATGCAATGGCTGGATAGAGTATATGAGGATAGTGGGGACAGAAAATAGTTCACTATATGCGGCCTCAGATGTCTCTAGTTCTTGAAAATTGATTCATTTAGTTATCTAGTATTATATAGATGTCGCCAAGATTCAGTTTTCATCAAAATTTAATTGTACAATTCATACAATTGTTAAAATGGCAAAGATAAAATCAAGGTGTGCAATTGTAAAGAATTTTTTTTTACTAAAATTATTCATTACAATTACAAATATTTGTTGTTCAAATATCTAAAATTTAGATTTCAGATATTTGAACAGTAGGCACTTAAAAATTGCTTTGCGGGCACCATGTTGCCAACCCCTACTCTAAAGTATTTGACTTTAATGGAGAACTGCAACCTTTTGCCAAAGAATTGTAGTTCAAAAAATCCCATCAACTGTGTTCTTTGTGTAAGAAGATCCTTCAAGGTAGCAATTGAGTGCTTTACCATACACTCATCCAGTCAACAGCAGTAGACTGGACAGCAGCATAAATAAGAGCATATTATATCAATATTTTTGATAATTTTTGGAATGAATTATTATGACTATTATTTTTATGCAAAAAATATTTATTGAAATTGCTAAACAATTGTTGGTATTAACTTTTTTTGAAGATATTTTATCTTTCTTTTTAATTTTTATGCTACTTTCCAATCAGAGATTATTAAACACAGAAGAATTGAGCACAAAGCTGTGAATGCCACTGGAAAGAATATACTAAGTTATGAAAATAGCAAGGGATTGATAGAGCTATTCCAGATCCTATTGCAGGTTGCCCCCACTGTAATTGGGTTGACTAAGAGATATTTAAGATAAAGTATGGATGTATGAGATCCAGAATGAAATCCATTTCCTTATTGTAAAAGATAGCTTACTATGTGGTGTGTGTGATCTCATGAAGCAATTCTTTATTAGATGTTGGCATTTAAAACTTTATTTAAGACCATGCTTGGACTAAACATAAAAAAAAATAGAGTATAAGATAATTTTCAGTTATGGTTTAAAGCATGGTTATTCATATAAATTCATACATGATATTTTTCAACAAGTCTACGCCTGCCTTTTTAATATTTATTCACACCTCTTAACATCCACCTGTATCTTTCCCCAGATTTAAACTCCCTTGCCTATTGTACTTTACAATATGATTCATATTTATCTAAACTTAAAAACAAAATTGAGAGAGAAACTAATTTTCAATTGACTTTTAAGAGAGAACTTATCATATTCCATATATTTAGAAGTGATAAAGATATTTACTGCAAAGCCTTAGCTTCTGGTATTTATACCATTGCAGCATATAATATTACTCGTTCACAAGAAGAATATGTCAGAAAGACCTGTAGAAACTTGTCTGATAGGCTAAAAGACTATAGAGAAAATATTTCTAAAGTTAGGTTCTTGACTCTCCTTGCTTCCAGGTCCTATGAATATGACTTGTGTATAACTGGCATTATGTTAAAAAAAAGTTACTGTTACCACTCTCACAAGTGACAACACAGTGGAAACTATTGAGATCCTAAAAAGAAAAAAGGTTAAGGCTGCCACAAATGATATCATGCCAAATTTTCTTTCAAAATCCTGGATTTGAAAGAAATCCTGGACAGTGGGATTTGAAATTGAACTTGTTTATTTTAAGTTATATTTGTATGTTTATTTTTGCATTTTGTATCTATTTATGTATTTATTTAATCCAATCAAATATAGGTAGTAATCCATCTTATTCCCATCTCAACTTAAAACCATTCATATTATGATGGCAATAAAATCATTTAATTCTGTGATTGATCTACACAATTCAATGGATTTGAGTCCCTGATCCAATAATAGGAAATATAGAAAGTGTTTTTGTTTTGTATATTTTTCTTGTAATTTTGTGTTCTTTGTGTTTATTAAGATAATGTATAGTGTCCTAGCAAACATTAGAAGTAAAAATTCCAAAACTTTTTGACCATTCTGACTTACGACAGTGGCATTTGAAACTGAATCCCATTGTAAGTCAAGGACTATCTGTATTGTATTATTGTATCATAGACCACCCTATATTATATTTATACCAATACCTTGAATGCTTTGCATTTTACTTTAATATTTGAATTTAAAAACACTTGTTCTTTAGAACTTTTTAAAATATCTACGATACATAGCATTCTACTCCATTTATGTGTGTGTAAGCTGATTTATAAATACACAAGAAGCACTTTTGGCTGTATTAGCTGATGATGGTTATAAAGCCATCATCAGCTTATACAGCATTTTTACAGCTTACACAGCCAAAAGTGCTACTGAACTTAGTGTTACCTTTTTTATCATAATTCTATTGGAAAACAGATGTTGTTTCTTGTTCCTATTTGAATATTATTTTTTGTATAGACCAAAGAATGATTGCATGAATGTAAAATAAAATTATGAGAGTTAATATTGCTTAAATGCTTTTTTTATTTGATTGCAAAGCAATTATAGCTATTTATTTAAAAATAAATTAGTATTTTAATTAGTTTTTTACCGAAAATAGTTTGTCTATGAATTAATTCCCAGATCCGCAATCATTTCCTGTTGAAATGTGGATTGTCTGCAATGGTCTACATAACTTAGCTAGTTTAAAATCACATTTTCCTAAACAATTTTTAAAATATGTCAGTTATTTTTGACAGAACTTTTATTAATACATTTTCATTAAGCTAAACGCATCTGCTGGACTTTTGACTGTTATATGACACTGATCCTTAACACCTAGCCGATATATGTATTTTCTGATTTTTTAGAAATTATTAGCTTCTTATTAGAATTATTAATTAATCAGTCTTCAGCACTTGTTTAAGCAAAAAAATTTTATATTTAATACTTATTAATCCTTAGCGCTCCATTGTCAATAACATCTTGAAAGGCCACTGACCTGCTTCAACTCAGTTGTCAATAACGTCTTGACAAAGTCTGATTTCATTATTTTTACGTATATTGAGAAATAATTTTCAAAATAGCAGTTTTTGTTATGTTGTTCATTCTTTTGTTATAGTAACCAAAATTTTGCTAAAATGTGGATTTTTAAATAAATTTTTAAATTTTTCATTACAATTTAAATTGGAATTGTCTAATACAAGCATCATTTTTGGACTGCCAAAAATTCAATAACCACTCCATCAAATATACCTGAGTTGTTGTATTATGTTCCTCATCTTCTTCTTAATTTATATTTATTTTAAATAAAGTTCAAACTCAGTACAGCACAACTAGCAGTGTGTAGAAACGGGTTTTATTAGAGACTGTAAAAACGCTTTCGGTATTTCTCAATACCATCTTCAGTTACATACTAACTCAACATTAGAACAGTTTTTTAAACAAAGGATTCTAGAAAAAGTAGTAAAATTTAAAATAGATTTCACCGGAAAACAAACAAAAAAATAAATCTTTTGGATAAAATAAATTAATAAATTATTAAAGAATAATAAAAACTAATAAAAAATCAGAAAATACATAGATTGGCTAGGTGTTGAGGATCAGTGTCATATATAACAGTCAAAAGTCCAGGAGCTAGATGCGTTTATGTGTAACATTACAATGTTCTGATTAACTCGAAAAGCTTCCTTGAATACTCTCCTTATTTTTTTGGATAGCATATTTCCACGCTTTCGACATAATATCAGCCTGTTGTAAATTAATAACATTTTCATACAGATTAGCTTTTAAGATTGCTACTTTCTCTGAAGTAAATAGCTCTTTATGGTCTCATACCTTCTTAAGCACTTTAGCTTCATCCCACAAGATGTTAACGTCTTTTTTCATATGCCCTCTGGGCCAGTGGTGTCGTGAGATTTCCTTTTTGTATGTTGTCTTTATGTTCTAGTAGTCTGTCAGAAAAGTTCCTTTTGGTAGCTCCAATATATACTTCTCTACAGCAATCCTGGACATTATCGATAGGTATTTTGTATACACCTGACTCGAGACTGGGATCCTTCTTTTTTTTGTTGTTCCTAAGAATACTAAATAGTGTAGGTGGTCTCTTAAAGGTGGATTTTATGTTAGCTTTCGCTAAGGTTTTGTTCAGTGTCTTGTACCCTTGTAACCGATAAAGTATGGGGACCCTGCTGGTGTTATCTACAGCCTACTTCCGACGGGAATTAACTCATTGTAGCAACGATACATTTTTGAACAACGAACTTGTTACGATCTACCGTTGCAGGTTTAAACATGGGTATAGCATGAAATTTATGTGTAAAATCTTTTTAGAACAGAAAAGCAAATTTGAAAACCAACGAAGTTATGCCGGGCAGCCTGCCCAAGCCCAACCTACAAGTTTTGCTGTAGAGAAAGAAACTGTTGTGAACATTCACAAATGTTTGTTTGCTGTGTATGGAAGTTCTATAGTCGATAGGAGCACCGTGAGTTACTGTACTATCAGAAATAATGTGTCAAAAAGTGGATTGATGGATTTATAAGATCAGTTCCTGTCTGGACATATTAAACCAAGCTGATCATGCAAATGACATTCAAACAATGACCTAACTTTTGGAGAGATAATCTTTTCCCTTCTGAAAATTTCATTGTAGTTTTAGCAAGTCCATCTGCTGTTATTTAGTGAAATTTTGTAATATATTTTTAAAAATTTTTTAAATAATATACAAATCGGTGAGAAAAGAAAAATTTACAAATATTAGCATAGTGGATCTGCCAGAATGAGTTGTACAGGTATTTAGGCCTAACATAAATATATGTGGTAATGATGTGTAAATTTGAATGAGAAAGCAAAATCCTATGATACAGTGACTGACAGAAACAACAGTTTAATCAAACCATAGATTTTTTTTTATTGAGAGAGAGATATTTTTAAATGAATATATCCTCCAGATATACTCAGGTAAAAATCTTATACTTTTTCTTTTGTTGGCTTTAGATGATTTTGAAAGAATGGAGAATGGAGGATCTGATTTTGATTTCTTTAAACTTTTCATAGAAAAATCTTATCACAATCTTTGGTCTATATCACTAAGTCTTTAGTCTATAGCACAGAAATATTGGAGTGTTCCAATATTTTTCAATATATGTAGCAAGAGAAAAGTAATTCTTGCTCCTATAGCTAGACACTGATTTTGGTAGTTTATGCCATTTATCAAAATCCTGATATCACACGAAGGCCTTTCTTCTCCAACTGCACGGGTGAAAATTCAAAGACCAACTGATTATATGATCTTTTTCCTTTTTCCTTGAAAACATTGATTATTCTTTTTCTAAACAAGAGATGATAAGATAATTCTATTGTTTTACAAATAGTGGTTCATTGTTTAATGTTATATTTGTTTAATCAGACAGTGGTTTAATTATACTATTGTTTAATGTTATACAATATTTTACTTCCCCCTCTTTTCCAGACATTTCCAAATTCTCTATAAAATTTAATTTTAACATCATAATAATAATTAATAAATAAAATAATAAATAATGACAATTAATAATTAAAATAATAACAACAATAATAATTATTTTACTAAGATCTCTTTGGACCTTATAACATTTTTATTTGTTTAATTGATGATAACTTTAAAAATTCATTCATTACACAAAATAGATTTTATTTAATATCAATTTTTTGCAAATATATTTTTTGTGTTTTGATTGTTATATATAAGAAAAATATAAAATTTAAAAATCTGAATAATTTTTTTTGCACATATTTATATTTTTGCTATTGTTTATAACACTGTAATGATATTTTGTTTATCTTTGTCTCATTACTTGAAGATCAAATTTTCAATTGTATAGTAGGACAGAAAATTGGCAATAAATGGTTTATAAGCTAATAAAACCTCAAAAAATATAAATAATATCTATTATTTATATAATAATTAGAAGTATTTGCAGTTTTATTTGTGTGAATTAAAGCAAATATTAAATAAAAATAGATTAAAAGCTTATAAAACAAAATATGTGGGCATGATGCTCACCCCAAATAGTTGGCTGAATTCAGCTTTATGATTTTATGTTAAACATTTTTCTCATTCTATTTGTTAAATATTAGTCTAGAATATAAAATAGGAAAATAGTAGAAAAGAATAAGTAAGATTATTGATATGAAAATGGTTGATGCTGCAGTTCAATGGAATATGAAGAAAAAAGAAAGCTTCTTTTAAACAAAAAGGAAAAAATAAGGGGAAATTAATGAAAATAAATATTCTTTCTTTAAAATACTTAAAGTTTTTCTCATTATAATAAAGATTAATGATTTTATAAAAGAAAAACAAAATAGAGAGTTAAATTCTTTTAATAGAGCCAATTTTGCTGAAAATTTAAATCTGTTTGTTTGTTAGATACTGTGTTTCTATATAACCATGATGGCCAAATTGCGGCTTTTGGGTACTTTCAGTGTGGCTCCATACCCAGAAAGTCAATAGTTAATATGGAGCAAATATCTATTTAATTTAAAATAATTATATATTTGTAATTTGTTCATTTATTGTAAAAAATAGTATTCATCTATATGAAATAAATTCATGTGAAATATATAATAAACAATTTTTGAAACTATTGTTAAGATTACTTGGAAAAACTGATGCGGCTCTCATTGATCCAGAAAGAAACTGATTGCAGCTGTCAAATATTTGAGATTCTCCTAAATGGCTCATAGTGACATAAATCTTGGCCACCCCCTGCTATATAACATAAGATATCCTAAAAATTTTAAACAGGTTACTTAAAAAATGACAAAAATATTTGCAATATTAAATAAAAGCAAACAATAAGCCAAATAAGTAAGATAAATTCCTTATTCAAAAACGTTTACAGCTATCTATGTAGCCTGAGGCAGGCTACAATATAATATATATATATATTTATTTGTTCAATGTATATATATTTAATAAATGTTATAAATATTAATGCATTTGATTGAATTTCAGAAAGTTGTGTCATGAAAATATTAATGAGTTTTAACAGGTAATAACTGATGATAATGAAATAAATTCATGTGAAATATATAATAAACAATTTTTGAAACTATTGTTAAGATTACTTGGAAAAACTGATGCGGCTCTCATTGATCCAGAAAGAAACTGATTGCAGCTGTCAAATATTTGAGATTCTCCTAAATGGCTCATAGTGACATAAATCTTGGCCACCCCCTGCTATATAACATAAGATATCCTAAAAATTTTAAACAGGTTACTTAAAAAATGACAAAAATATTTGCAATATTAAATAAAAGCAAACAATAAGCCAAATAAGTAAGATAAATTCCTTATTCAAAAACGTTTACAGCTATCTATGTAGCCTGAGGCAGGCTACAATATAATATATATATATATTTATTTGTTCAATGTATATATATTTAATAAATGTTATAAATATTAATGCATTTGATTGAATTTCAGAAAGTTGTCATGAAAATATTAATGAGTTTTAACAGGTAATAACTAATGATGCAGTGCATTATTCTCAAATAACTTGCTATACTGAAGGTATTACTATAATTAAAAGTACAGGTAGCCCTCAACTTGCAACCACACACACTTATAATCATAATGTACTAGGTAATTCTGTGATTGATCAATACAATACCATAGATTTGAGTCCCTGATCTAATGGTTTGATATATGGAAAGCATCCTTTTTTGTCTGGTACTTATAGTTTTGTATTCTTTATGTTTATTAAGATAATGTATAATATCCTAGTCCTAGTAAACATTAATAGTGAGAAATTCCTAAATTTTGGGCATTTACGATTTATAATCATTCTGACTTATGATGATAGGGTTCAAAATTGAACTCCATTGTAAATCAAGCATTACCTCTAATTATAAATGTCCTGAAATTATCATGCTTATCAAGTAATTTGGTATCTCATTAATTCTGAGGTTGCTGGCCTCTTGATCTTTTACTATTATAAAATATTAAATTTCAAATATTTTTCTTTCTTGTTAGGAGATAACTTATTGGCAGCACTTAGTGTTGCTCGAGAATGTGGGATGGTTTCTTATACTGAAAAAATTATAATAGTGAAAGCTTTACCTCCAGAAAATAATAATCCTGCCAAAATTAAATGGGATATTGGTGAATCTTCACCTGCAGGATCAGATTGTGATCTTGAATCAACTTTTGCAAATAATAAAAATGTAGAAGTGAGTAATATTTCACATTTTAAAAGTTATTAACTAATAACTATAATTTCTATGAAATTTGTTAATTTATATTTAAATAAGATTATAATTAATTCTTTGTAGTTATATCAAAAAATTAGTATTGAAGAAGAAGAACAGTATTATCATTTTGCAATAGATGGTAAATCTTTTTCAGTAGTTCGTAATTATTTTCCTGAAATTTTTCCTAAGGTGAGTTTAGTTTTGATTATAATATTTTATTTAAGTTGTTTCATTTAAAATTATATAAAATGTAGAAAAATAATTTACTAAATTTTTCTTAACTAAATATTGAAGTTTATTTTTGACTTCATAAACATATTTTTTTATAGTAAAATAAAAAATAAATTTTCAGGATTTTTAATTATTCTTGTCTTAAAAATTAATATCTTTAAGTATGTTTAATTTTAAATGTTGGAATATAATTTATACCAATCTATGAATGTTTCCAATTCTAATTCCCAATTCATTTAAAAAACATTAGTTATCTAATCTTATGAAATCTTGTTGAAGTTACAACACACAGCTTCATCATCATCAGCATTTCTGTTTCATTCACTACTGGATATATATACCTACTTTTCTTGTATTCAGATGTACTTATCTTGTGCAGTCATCCACTGGGAAGCAATTACTTTTCTTATATCAATTGTATTGCCTGCCATGCTTTTTTTTTCCTTTGCTTTGATTTCCATTTTGTAATTCTCTTTGTCCATTGATTATCAGTGTATCTTGCTATGAGGCTTGTCCAATGCCACTTATGGTTTTTAACTGTTACAGTATGAATTCTATTGGGTTGTTCAGAAAGTAATTTCATTTTTTTCCCCACCAGTGGCATTAGTTTTTATTTTTCCTGCCAATTTTATTCTAAGCTATATTGTCATTATAAACTTTGACAGCTGACATTTCAAGGTATATTTATAAAAAATTTCTTTTTGATTCTGTGCAATTGTTTTTTTTTTTTTTTGGTGTCCTACCAAAAATGGAAAATAAATGGAGATTTTCGACATGTTTTACTTTTTTATTACCGAAAAAGTAAGAATGCTGTTCAAGCAAGAAAAAAGTTATGTAAAGTGTAGGGAGAAGAAGTGTTAACAGAATGCCAGTGCCAAAACTGGTTTGCAAAATTTCATTCTGACAATTTTGATGTTAAAGATGCACCATGTGCTGGAAAGTTAATTGAAGCTGATGATGACAAAATAAAGGTATTGGTTAAAGCAAACCGCTGAATAACAACATGAGAAATTGCTACAAGATTGAATTTATTGAATTCAACCGTTCACGACCAGTTGAAATGTTGATATTTGGGTGCCACATGTTCTAAAGAGAGATTTGCTCCATTGCATCGACATCTGTGATTTGCTGTTCAAATGTGAAGAAAACATCTCTTTCTTAAGTGGATCATAACTGTTGATGAAAAATGGATTGTTTACATCAAAGTTGAATGCAAGTGATTATGGAGCAGAAGAAATGAACTGGCTCAAAGCATTCCGAGACCCCATATTCATAAAAAAATGATGCTCTTTGTTTGGTGGGATTTCAAGGGATTTGTTTTTTTTGAGCTTATTCCAGACAATTCCACAAGTAATTCGGAAGTGAACTGCCACCAATTGGACAAATTGAATGATTCCATCAAACAGAAGTGGTTAGAATTGATTAACAGAAAAGAATAGTGTGTCACCATGACAATGCTGCTACAAGATTGAATTTATTGAATTCAACCGTTCACGACCAGTTGAAATGTTGATATTTGGGTGCCACATGTTCTAAAGAGACTGTTCACGACCAATTGAAATATTGATATTTGAATTCCACATGGTTCTCAAAGAAAGATTGCTCCATTGCATCGACATCTGTGATTTGCTGTTCAAATGTGAAGAAAACATCTCTTTCTTAAGTGGATCATAACTGTTGATGAAAAATGGATTGTTTACATCAAAGTTGAATGCAAGTGATTATGGAGCAGAAGAAATGAACTGGCTCAAAGCATTCCGAGACCCCATATTCATAAAAAAATGATGCTCTTTGTTTGGTGGGATTTCAAGGGATTTGTTTTTTTTGAGCTTATTCCAGACAATTCCACAAGTAATTCGGAAGTGAACTGCCACCAATTGGACAAATTGAATGATTCCATCAAACAGAAGTGGTTAGAATTGATTAACAGAAAAGAATAGTGTGTCACCATGACAATGCTAAACTTCATATAAGTTTGATGACTTGTCATAAGCTGTTACAGCTTAGATGGGATGTGCTACCATACTCATCATATTCACATATCTGGCACTCTCCAATTATTACTTATTCCAGTCTTTACAGAATTTTTAGAGAACAAAATACTTAGTTTAAATGAGAATGTCAAAAATCTATTGGTTCAGTTTTTGCAAGAAAAGATCAGAAATTCTATGAACAGGGAATCACGCTACTACCAGGAAGATGGCAACATATGTTGGATACAAATGGTCAATATATAATTAAATAAAATATTTATATACTATAAAAAAAAATGGTCAATATATAATTAAATAAAATATTTATATACTATAAAAAATTTGTTGGTTCATTTTCACGAAAAAAACGAAATTACTTTCCGAACAACCCAATACTTTAATTTGTTCTCTTATCCATGTGTTGGTCTTGCAGTCCCCCCTGCTAAATGCTAACATTCTGCAATCCCTTTTGGTCCATGTTTTATAGCCATATATCATTACTGGTAATATGCACATGTTGAAGAGTTTCTTTTTGAGCCATATAAGTATCCATTAAACATTTACTATATTGGCTGTATGCATGCCATCTCAATTGCATCTTATATTGAATTTCTCTCATCTATTCTCCTTGTGTTGTGATTACTTATCCTAACCAAAGGAGTGCCAACCATGGCCCCCTCTGATTTTGTCGATTTTTATATATGCTGTAGTACTATACTCCCACAAACCCATGGTAAAGGAATACAACACACCTCTCAAGCATTCCCAGAAAAAGGGGGTTTAAAGTTTTCTATGTTGTTTATATACCAATTAATATTAATGATTTAACTAGTGCTGCTGTAGTGCAATGCATCTGCTGTTTGATTACATAAGCTATTATTGGAAGGATGCATGTTCAAATCTCTTTTATTTAAAAATTTTTTTTTATCGAAACTGAAATGGATTATTGTACAATGTACTTTTATTAATGAGAAATTACTATTTTGTAATTATTTAATTTTGCTATGTTCTTTAAACATTTCTCTCACAAATATTAAATACACATATAAAGGAATGTAAATTAATAAACAAAGTTTTTTACACAAAATATTTATTTTAATTAACAAATACAGATTATATTATTATTATTCATCAGGAACCATCTCAATTTCTATGGCTGATGTGCATCTATTCGGGTGATACTCATCATAAAGGCATCCAAAACAGAATATTGTTTTACAATGCATGCATTTATTAATGAATATTTGCTGTTGTTACACCAATTAAATGCCCCCTGTATTTCAACCAATGCTTCTATATTCCTGATTCGCATTAATGTTGCTTGAAGACAGATCTTTATTTTTAAATGTCAATAAAATATGTTTCTCTACTTCAATAATGAAAAACATTGTATGCTTGTAGAAATGTAGGGTTCATAAAATGTGTGCATTGTAAAACAATATTTTGATTGGATGCTTTTATGATGAGTGTCATCCGAATGTCATATTGGCCATAGAGATCAAGGAGGATCCCAGTCATCATAATAACATAATCTGTATTTGTTTATTAAAATAAATATTCTGTGTAAAAAGCTTTATTTATTAATTACATTCCTTTATACATGTATTTAATATTTGTGATAAAAATGTTTAAAGGTCAAAGCAAAAAATTAAATAATTATAAAATAGTAATTTCTCATTAATAAAAGTTACATTTACAATAATCTATTTCAGTTTTGATAAAAAAAAATTTAAAAATAAAAGAAATTTGAACTTGCATCCTTCCGATGATACCTTATGTAATCGTAATCTTTCATATGAATATATGAAGGAAGAACTTAATAGGATTTATCACTGTGGAATAAAACATGAGTACACTATGAGATTTATAAAAGAAAACTACAAAGAACAGAAGCAGAGGCTAGAAGAACAACAATGCCCTCCAAGCCGAACTGAAGACCCAATAGGGGGGAAGCATTGCACAAGACATAAGAGATTGGGTCTCCGTACCATATAGATTACATGACTTTAAGACACTATCTGAAACTCTAAAGATCACAAACAAGAGATGCATGTACAGAAGACTGCCTTCAATATTTAACGTACTATGTAATGACAAGGAGAAGAGAGGTGCAGAATTTGAGTCCGGGATATATAAGATACCTGTCAATAATATAGAAGAGAACAGGAAAGAAGTATACATAGGTGCAACAGGGAGTAACTTCAAAGACAGGTTGGCTGAACATAAGGATAATATGGTGAAAGGGAACCTTGCGACAGCCCTAGCACAAAGAGCCTATGAAAAAGACGTAAGTATAATGTGAAAAGATACAAAAATTATTAAGAAAGTGCTGGACCATAATGGAGAAAATAGAAATTTTAAAAGCTAGTGAAAAAGAACTGGCATTAAACTCTCAGCAAGCAGACAGAATGAGCAAAGCGTGGAGATATGCATTCCGGAAATACACTAATTAATTCCAACCAATAGACATCAGTAATATTAAATACCTGTTTATTATGGGTTTATAAATTTGTTCGCCTAACATACGAATTATATATAGTCGGGCACCCCCCTATACCCTGTGAAGTGAATTTATTTTATTTTTATATATTTTAATTTTATTTATTTTATTTATTTTTCGGCTTAATTAATTTTTAAAATATATTTTATTGTTCTAGAATCTCATAATTTAGATGCATTCCAATCTCTTTTACGTTGTAACTGATGATGGTATAATGTATACCAAAAACGTTTTTACTGAGAATTATATTAAAAGAGTGATTTCTTTTAACTGCTGATTGTGCTTTAAGGATACTTGAACTTTGTATTTACTATATAAGTATTTGAAGTTGTAGATGTACATATAGATGTATCAAGGGAAAGCCTTCTCAGCCCTAACACTGTGACCACCAATGGTCTATTGTGCACTCCAACAAAGTCATCCCAGAAGAAGTCCTGTCTTGAATACAAAAGACAGTATCTTCCTCAATGGGACACTAGCAAGATTTTCTGGTGCAGGGAAATACAACCCAAAAAGATCATACCTAAGCCAATAAAGGTCCACACATTCACTCAGAATGTGAAGAGGAGTTTCTTCCTCGTCCTGACAACATCTACAAATAGGGCTATTAACAATCCCAATTAAATGAAGATTCTACTAAGATGACAGTGCCCTGTAAATCCTAACTTCATTTTTGTGCAGTGAGAGCAAATCTTTAGTTCTCTGAACAGATTCACTTAAAAAGTATTAAAAATTATACACAATTCTGTAGAATTATTCAATCTTTTTGTTTGGATGTGTTGGCCTACGAACCCAAGTGAGAGCTTTCACTTGCCTAAGACCAGGAGTAGACCTCTAGGAAATGAGATGCTGGCCGTCAACCAGTCCCTGACAACCCATCCAAATGCATCAGATCTGATGCCCAGGGCAGGCTCAAGTCCAATAAAGGGGCAAGAAGCCCCTTCCTTGGCAAGCCCATCAGCAATCTCATTGCCCTCAATCCCCTTGTGCCCCAGTACCCAAACAAGCTGTAACCTGTTCTTGGTAGCCAGTTCCTCAATGAGAAGACGACATTCCCAAACAAGCTTAGAAACAAAGCGGGAACTATCAAGCGCTTTAAGAACAGCCTGACTATCAGATAGGATATAAATGTGTTTACTTACATAGTCTCTATCAAGATTAATTCTGACACATGCAGAAATAGCAAAAATTTCTGCCTGAAAGACAGTGGTGAACCACCCAAGGGAATAGGAATAAAACATCCACGTCCCCTTGCAGTAAACCCTGCCCCTACACCAGTAGTGGTTTTAGAACCATCTGTATACCAGACCAAACGACCTTTAATACTGCACCCAAATCCCCCTCCCCAGTTCTCCAAACTGGGAAAAACAACTTTGAAGGGCCAGAAAAAGTTAAATCTAGGCACCATGTAATCCTTAACCATTCCAAGAATGTTATAGTGTAACCTATCCCATTCAAAAGATAGATGCTCCACTTTGTGGATCCAAGAAATCCCTCTCCCACAAGAATGGAGCCTGTAAAAGCCCTCCCGAACACTCGCCTCAACAAACAAATGCAAAGGAGAAATGTCCAAGAGGACCTCAAGAACCAGCAGTAGGAGCAGTCTTCATAGCCCCAGTGATGCTCAAACAGGCAAACCTTTGAATTTTCCCAAGTTTGATCCTGCAGATCTTAAGTAAAACTCTGCGGGACCAAATAATGGCCGCGAGTATTTGAAGTTAGTAACAATTTAAATTTGCAACATAATGCTGCAAAATGGAAAAGTAAGATGAACTTTAGCATCAACGTACAAAATTTGAATATAATTACCAACAATACTAAATAAGCTTATTATAATACTATTTAATTTTGAATATTTTATTTTAAATGCCAGAACAAAATTTCTTATAGAAGATGGATTTTTTTTGAAAAGTACTTTTTTTAATAAGGTTTTATTGGTTGTAAAAAGCTGATTTTTATTATTTATTCAAATAATGTAATTTTTATTTATTATTTAAGAGTGAATATATACCAATGATTGACTTTATCATATAGATTTAGAGTAAATATTTTAATATTTAAATATATTTTTTATTAAATATTTTAATATTTAATAAAATTGAAATAAGGCATTCAATGCAGCAATATAAAATGTAAATCCATAATTTAATTTTCAGCTTATAGTGAGAGGGACCATATTTGCTCGTATGGCACCAGATCA
>AYEL01074750.1:0-11066 GCA_000484575.1 Olivierus martensii | reverse complement strand
TTCGTATTGCATGTTTGAACAAGTCGCCGACAAGTGAGTAACTCGTCACAAAAAATTGTTTCGGTTTAGTATGTACTACCATTTTATTATAATTAATTTTATAACAATATATTGATGGGAGAAAGTCGATAAAATAAATTCAATTTTAGAAATGCTTGGCGGGCCACATAAACATGTTTAACGGGCCGCAAGCGGCCCGCGGGCCGCGTGTTGCTCATCCCTGCTGTATAATAATAAAAACATCAAAAATTGTACTTCTTTATATACACAGCTTAATGTTAACAATCGGTTATTATCATCAAAATATATTGATCCCAAAGTGATTCTAATAAGCTGCTTCTACTGTATTATTATTAATTATTATTGTTATAGTACATCAATGTGGGCACGGAGTATCTCCGGGGCAAAGTGCTATGTTGGACACAAATCAAGACAAGACTACTTGTGATGTTTAATTGTGAGTTAACTAACTATCTGTGTCAGTGCTAAGAAACTTTCTTACTATGTTGCATGTATTGAGTAATGATGTTTTTTGAAGTGTTACATATGTCTTGGGATGTAGATCTAGTGTTTTGAGGCTTTTGTGTAGGGTGTTGAGGGATTACTCCTGTTGAGGAAATAATGATGGATACTATGACTACCTTTTGCATTCTCCAGAGACACTTAATTTCTTGTGAAAGTTCTGTGTATTTGCTAATTTTTTGTGTGTATGCATCCTGGATGTTGTGTATGTCAGATATTGAGATGTCTATAATGTAGGTAACTTTGTTTTGCTTGTCTATGAGAGTGATGTCTGGTCTGTTGTGGTGTATTGTTTTGTCTGTTAGGATTGTTCTGTTGTAGTATATCTTGTGTGTTGAGTTTTCTAAGATTGTGCTGGTATGTATTTGTAATATGGTGTGAGTGTGTTTATTAATTAGTGTTTTGTTGTAAGCTTTTGGTGTATTATGTTTGCTACTTGGTTGTGTCTGTGCAGGTAGTCTGTTTGTGCAAGCAACTTGCAACCTAACATAATGTGTTGAATTGTTTCAGGTGCTATGTGGCATTTCCTACATGTGTTGTTTGTTAATATTATTATTATTATTATTATTATTATAAATAAAATTTATGCAATTTTATATTATCAACTAAAGAAAGTATTATAATTTGAAAGAAAAAGGACCAAAAATTTCAATTTATATTAATTCCTAACTGTATATAGTTGAAAAGATTATCACACAAATAGTTCTGTCAAAAAATATGGTAGAAGAAATAGCATGGGAAATGATCAATCGTAAACAAAAATCAGTTGATCATGCATTTTCTATTATATGAAGCTGTCTTTTTTTATAAATTAATGCATTTGATGACATTTGAATGCTTGATAAAGATATTTGACTATAATCAAATTTAAATAAATCATAACAATGTTTGCATATTGTATATATAAACATAAACAGTGTCATAAATAGTATATATTTGGATATATAATACCATATATTATCAATTATCCAAACTAATTGGAACATAGGTTATTTGATTTGTGGGACACCAGTGGGATATATATAATATTTTAAAAAAATATGGTAGAAGAAATAGCATGGGAAATGATCAATCGTAAACAAAAATCAGTTGATCATGCATTTTCTATTATATGAAGCTGTCTTTTTTTATAAATTAATGCATTTGATGACATTTGAATGCTTGATAAAGATATTTGACTATAATCAAATTTAAATAAATCATAACAATGTTTGCATATTGTATATATAAACATAAACAGTGTCATAAATAGTATATATTTGGATATATAATACCATATATTATCAATTATCCAAACTAATTGGAACATAGGTTATTTGATTTGTGGGACACCAGTGGGATATATATAATATTTTACAGGTCTTAGCCTTGTCTGAATAACGTCAGGATCTGACACCAGTCGGTCTTGTTGGAAATGATGTCGACAAAACAGGCGGGTTTGCCTAGTGGATGATGATGTGGATTATAGTTGTAGGTAAGGATGGAGAGGTGCTCAAGGAAACAACGACAAGCAGCTCATACGGTTAATACCTTGGATCTTTATTCTTGAGAAAGATAATTACGTCTTATTCCATAAAGATAGGACAAATACCTTGGTTATTCTGCGGAGTCTGGACAAACTTTGACTCGACAATATTATTACACAATAGTTCTCGGATTAGTTCACAATTCACAAAGTTTTAACAGTTCCTTTGTCCACCCTTTTATAACCGTGGTGGTGATGGTGGTTTGACACCAGTCGGTCTTGTTGGAAATGATGTCGACAAAACAGGCGGGTTTGCCTAGTGGATGATGATGTGGATTATAGTTGTAGGTAAGGATGGAGAGGTGCTCAAGGAAACAACGACAAGCAGCTCATACGGTTAATACCTTGGATCTTTATTCTTGAGAAAGATAATTACGTCTTATTCCATAAAGATAGGACAAATACCTTGGTTATTCTGCGGAGTCTGGACAAACTTTGACTCGACAATATTATTACACAATAGTTCTCGGATTAGTTCACAATTCACAAAGTTTTAACAGTTCCTTTGTCCACCCTTTTATAACCGTGGTGGTGATGGTGGTTGATGTAGGTGGTTTCGGGAAGGGGGTCCTTCTCCAAAGTGGTGTTGCTCCTGTTTGAATTTGACTCTTTCGTATGGAATTTTTCTTCTATTCACCTATGGGTGGTGGAGTGGTATCTGGTTGATGGTGGTTGATGTAGGTGGTTTCGGGAAGGGGGTCCTTCTCCAAAGTGGTGTTGCTGCTGTTTGAATTTGACTCTTTCGTATGGAATTTTTCTTTTATTCACCTATGGTGGTGGTGGAGTGGTATCTGATCATGTTTTGGTGGACACGGGTGTCAGTTGTAAAGCCATCAGTGGGGAAGAGATTGATGCAGCTCTCCCTATCGTGCCTTCCTTAACTTCCCACCGTCAATGCAGATGGCAAAATGACTGGGGCTTGTTGTTACTAGCTTGTCCTGATTTGGTGAAAATTAGGAAGTGCCAATTATAGAAGCTGGATAATAATTTCCTGCGTCTTTTTTGTACGGGCATAGGCGATCGACTCGAGGGTCTAACTTCAACAGGCATTGGCGGCCGACTGTGAGTGTCCTTTCCTTACGAATGTTGGTGGTCGATTGCATCTGTCTATCTCTTATGGAAGCTGGAGGTCGATTCCCTGCATCTGTCTTTGAAGGAAGCTGGCAGTCAACCCCTTTGAAGAATGCTGCTAAGCCAGGACTAAACATCTGACCTTTGCCCTAAAATTCCCAGACTCAACATATTTTGAACCTTGTTTATAACTTTGTGACTTCTTCTCGGGACACCTGCACAAACATGCTCCCCACTCCCAACGTAACCCTTGTTTTCTTTTCGGGATTTATGTTGCCAGGAATAAAGTTATGTGCAGGGCAGTGCACCCCAATGTTGTTTATTTTCCTCTCGATTCTCGTAATTTGTCTCTCCCCTCTTTAGCTTCTTTGTTCTCCGTATTAATTTATCTTATTTTATAAAAATTACGAATCATATTTATTGCAGTCCTCACACTATCCTTTGCTTTCCAAAACAATCTACCTTGTAGATTTGTTTTAGCTCATTCTCTGAATAGTGCTTACAGATTTCTATTCTAAACTTAATTGTACATGCCTATATTTCAAATTTAATTATACATGCTTATATCAAAATTATAAAATATTAATAACAATATCAATTATAATAAAAATTATAGGTATATCCTCCCAATAACTCTTCATACAAAATGCTTATTTTATAGTTTCTCTCTCAAATTCACGTATCACGATGCAGAGCGATTTTTCAACTCGTTCAGCATTTAATTGCATGCATAAAGTTAGAATATATGGACTCTTTTCTTAAAATAAAACTAAAATTTATTAAAATATGGAAATATTAAATAAAAATTACAATATATGTGTATAATAAAGATAAATGACAAAACAGAATAAAAGACATACATTAATGAATTATTTATATTGTAAAAATTAATTCAATTATATATATAAAAAAGTAAAATGAAAATATGCTGTATGTATATACATCACAATATATTTGTTTAGAAACAATGTATTTTCTCCCTCTGGGTATAATAGAGGTTCGTGAGAGGGACTTTGGCTTCGGACTTCATTTGGAGCTACTCGGGAAGGTCCAGGTATTGACGCTGATGGCTCCCATTGCTCCTCTTAAGGCCAAAAGAGAGTGAAGTATGTTTCTCGTATTTTACTTATTAACCTCTTACATTTCTATCAATTTGCTTGCTTTAATTTGTCTCAAAATAAATTTTATTATTCATCTCTATTTTATCCCTATTTGAAATGTTATATATTTTTTTAATGTTTTGGTCTAGATTTTATAAGCTGTTATGTAAAAAAATAAAATGATTGTAATGTTTGAAATCACTTTATGCTGTAGACATGGTAATTTCTGATAAAGCCTGTGTGATCTTTAATGTTCAATAAACTAGTACAATATTCTGCTAAAATTACATATAAAAGTTCAATATATTGTAACAAAGCACTACAAGCAGTAAACATTAAATAATTTATTATTTAACAAACATTTTCGATCCTAGAATGGATCCTCTTCAGCTTACATCAATATAACAAATAGAACAAATTTAAATACAATTTGAATATATGCTCAAATAAATATAATTAAAACTTGCTAAGCACAATATTAAATTATTATTATAATATATAAAAATGTTACAAAATAATTAATATATTATTGCTTGTAAATTAATATATTATTGCTAAAATGATTGTTTATATTATTGGTTATTTATATGAACCATTGAAGTCCAATTGTCATATTGGACTTCAATAGTTAATACTTCAATGGTTCATATAAATAAACAAATATCAATGATTATTATGTATTTATTTGAGTTATGTATTTATCTGAGCTTATTAAAAGTTTATTATAGCTTATAATTTTAGGATTAAAATGGATTAATGCCTTATTCAATTTAGATTTCAACATCAGTCATAAGATGCATCCCGATTTTAAAGAAGTAAAAAAAGTTCTACATTTAAGAATTGAGGAAATACGATGACTACTAATATTTTGTTTCACATATTAAAAGGAATTGTTTATTATGATAAAAATGAAATTACTGTATAGTATAGTATACAGTGCTATTCATTTCAAATCACAGTACATTGTGTCAGTTTTGGCATGGTGGATGTCTGTACATCATGCAGGGTATCATACCTTATGGTGGCATTAAGTATTAAAATTAAAGGTAAATTATAGTAAAAATATGTTAAGGAAATATGCATTAAGTGGAATATACTTGTAATATATAATACTTTAATTCTATTCGAATTAAAGTATTATATATTACAGGTATATCCCATTTAATTAACCATATTAACTCACTACGCTGCTCCATGGTAATTATAAGTGTATATCACCAGCTCTTAAAGCAGGAAATAAAACAACTATTTCTTCAAAACACAACAAACTTTCTTTAATAAAGTACTTTTGGTTCTATCAAGCCCTCATCAGTATACCATTACAAACTAATCTTTTTTTAAATACATAAAATGGGTTTCTATGTATTTAAAAAAAGATTAGTTTGTAATGGTATACTGATGAGGGCTTGATAGAACTGAAAGTACTTTATTAAAGAAAATTTGTTGTATTTTGAAGAAATGGTTGTTTTATTTCCTGCTTTAAGAGCTGGTGATATACACTTATAAACAGAATTAAAGTAATTATATGTTTTTTTATCATAATCAATTTTTTTATTTCAAATGTATTTGAATAAAGATTCTATTTTATTAAAATAAATTTTATTTTTATATGTAATCTGAAGAAATAACATCTAGTTCCAAAAAAACAAATATTGAAGTTTATTATTTTTTTTTTGTAAAATAAAATAGGGGTTTGATAAAATAATTATAACTCATATATTGTCTATGTTCAAGCATATTTTCAAGAAAAGAAAATCAACTTTTTAATTAAATCATAGGAAAGTTATACAAAAATCTGAAATTTAAAAATCATATCTTGTGTGCTTAAGTCCTTGTAGAATTTTTATCTTCAGTCACTGATCTAAAACACATTATATGAAATTTAAATAATATACCTGTATAAGACATCTTACTTTAAAATCTAAATAAAAGGAATTGAAAAGCCCATTCAGTAAGATCAACTGTTTAATCAAAAATGTTTTTGCTATCTATATTGCAAAAATATTAGTTACAATTTGTCTTACTGAATGGGCTTTTTGTTTCCTTTTATTTAAATAATACAGAAAAAAAGCAATATTTCTATAGAATTTTTTTAAATTTAAGAATATAAATGCGTTTCATTTTGAATGAATTTAGCATTAAATTGTATTTAAATTGTTAATTATTCTTTGTACTTTTAAACAGATACAGTGTTGGAATGTGCGGTGATGGTGCAAATGACTGTGGTGTGAGTATGTTTTTCAAACTTAGTTGAAAATTTTCAGATTTTATTAGCAGTTTAATCTTTTGCATGTATTGATGAGTCACCGTATCCTTGATGGATATTTGTATGTGATTAAGACACATATACATATATTTGGTACTACTTTAAAGTTTTGTTCCACATCCAACTCTTGAACCATGATTTCTATGCAGAAGCAATGAAATTCATAACAAAAATTAAACTCACCAGAACAAAGAAGACATCACCACCATCAATACACTAATTTATTAGTAATAATTAGTTTATTACACCAAACAAATATTAACACACCAACACCAAGTAGAGTTAAAACGAAAAACTTCTTTTCCATCATGACATTCGCTATTTACCATGTCTATTATATAAGCCACAAGATAAGGTTATGCCACCTATATTATTTAACTAACATATCAATAGTTTCCAATCTTTTTTTGGCCATGACCCACCTAAGCATCTCTAAAATTCTGATGCCTCTCTGTGGCATATAATTTTTTTTATTCAAAAAGTGAACTCTTATTCATGTGGAGAAGCCTAAAAGGCCATTAATTTAGCTTAAACAAGATTCCAAAGAACATGACATCCATGAAAGAGAAAAATAAAAGAATGAAAGGACAGTTGAAGTATACTGAGGAAGAACTTACTAAGAAATTGTCAAAAAAAAAAATAATAATAATAATATGAATTGATATGAAAAAAACAACAAATAAAGTTTCAAAACTACCATGTACATTCTGATTTTAGTTTTAAAAATGTGTATGTCACAACATATATTTATATACTGTATATGAGGCCCTTAGAACCATAAGAAATGCAAAAAAGTTCACTGTTAATAATTCATTTCTTGAATTGCCTCCCTTAAAAATCAAATTGCCCCCTGTGGAGTGTGCACCCCACGTTGGGAACCATGGCTCTATATCATTTATATAATAAACTACAAAAACAATTTCTTCTTTTTTTTTCAATAAATTTCTATTTAAATTAAAACAAAACATAAATTTATAAACTAACAAGGGAGCAGACAGAGTTGCTGAGCTCAGATTTCGATGAAATGTGGCAGGTTGATAGATTATGGCAAGACAATAATATATGCAAAAAATTGGAACCTAAAGCTCATGCTCTGCGTTCTTTTATATTAATTAAAATCTAAATAATTTGTCACTTCTGCTGATGCAACATATGCATCACGTGACACTGGTCGCTCGCGATGCTTGTTCGGTGATGGCGATCGTTTATTATATTATTATTATTTTTTTTATTTTAATGAAATTACATTAAATAAATTAATGTATCTACATTATTAATATCATTAATTTATTAGTTTGTTATAGGTTCTGAATTTGTAGTCAATTTTAACCAATCCGGCTTTCAGAAAGAACTCGTAAGTAATCATACCTTAAGTCTATATGGCGAAAAGCAGCTCGCGATGCTTGTTCGGTGATGGCGATCGTTTATTATATTATTATTATTTTTTTTATTAACATTAAATAAATTAATGTACCTACATTATTAATATCATTAATTTATTAGTTTGTTATAGTTTCTGAATTTGTAGTCAATTTTAACCAATCCGGCTTTCAGAAAGAACTCGTAAGTAATCGTACCTTAAGTCTATATGGCGAAAAGCAAAGTTACACTATGGTTCAATCAAAAAACATGACTACTCACAGCTATACAATCATGCCTATGATTTTTCTATTGGGCAAAATTTATTCGCCATTATTCATATGTTTACAAGAGCCTGTATTGCCTTTAAGTTCTGCAGTTATAGCAGCTATGTTCACATCTGAAAATATTGTCGTCTCGTATAATAGTAGCGGAAAATTTACGAAACATACTCTCAAAGAATTCGCAACATCGGTTACAGGTTTGAACCTTGGCCAACGAAATCTAATTTTGCATGATTCCTGCCTGGCTTCAAGAGTCAAGATTTAATGTCGGCTCCTATTCGGGAATGCTATCCAGAGGTAATTCTTCAATACTTTACAATTCCAGGTTCTGGCTTCAAGAGTCAAGATTTAATGTCGGCTCCTATTCGGGAATGCTATCCAGAGGCAATTCTTCAATACTTTACAATTCCAGATGGTACAATGATCTCATTCAGCCTTTAGACCGATTTGGTTTCCTACAATGGAAAAGCTATGCCAAGAAATTTTCTGAACATGTTAGGATTTATTGCCCTAATATCAATGTTTTCAAACGAAATAACATATTGAAATTACAGGCTTTGATTCATAATCAGTTTTCTTCGCCACGTTACGTTACTATGTGGCAATATAGTTTTTACTTGGCTGGCTATCTCGCTACTAAACCATCATTTGTCAATCCTATTGACTTTGCATTTGGTGATGTTACTGGCACATGTAATGAATATGACTGTTACTCGTTTATTTTTGTTCGATACTATCTCGCTACTAAACCATCATTTGTCAATCCTATTGACTTTGCATTTGGTGATGTTACTTGCACATGTAATGAATATGACTGTTACTCGTTTATTTTTGTTCGATGTTTGTGGTGCAAATTGAAGATCTGTTTTCATCATTTCTTTGATGATACTGATGATACTAGTAATTCGAAACCACATTTATGTAACATTTTCGTTCCTTAAATATGTAGACTACTTTCATTTGTAATTTGTAATTTAATAAAATCGCAGCCTTTATTGCAACTGTAGTAAGTTAGGTTGTAACGATAATAATTTATTTCTCGCATTGTATTATATTTCATTTTACCACCAATTAATACAGTGATACCTCGGATCACAAACGTCTTGGTTCACGAACAAATTGGTCTACAAACACCATTTGCGAAGAAATTTTGCTTCGCTTTACGAACAATGCTTCAGTTCACGAACACACACGCACGGAATGCATGGAGCGCACGTGACTCGCAGCGCACAAAACCTGAGCACAGCCTCGCCCCCAGCAGCAATCCAGTTCGCCCAGCTCATATGGGTACAGTAAAGTTCCAACAAATGTTGATATTTTAGTTTTTTTCTTTACTTAATTAAATTTATCCCTTATTATGGCTCCCAAAAAAGTTAAAAGTGTTAGTGAAGGTGGTGTTAAACATGCTTTCTTCTAATATTACTGTTATATTTATTTCCTTTCTGTATTATTTCCACACAAAGCCATAACATGTTAAAAATTTTTTTTAGGACAAAAAACGTATTATTTGGATTTGCATTAATTGCAATGGGAAAAATTGATTCGGATTACGAACTTTTCGGATCACGAACAGGGTCAAGGAATGGATTGTGTTCGTGAACCGAGGTATCACTGTATTACTATTAATTAATAATAATAATAATAACAATAATAATTATATAATAAACGGTTGCCGTCATCAAACAAGCATCGTGAGCGACTAGTGTCACGTGATGCATATGTTGCGTCAGCGGAAGTGATAAATTATTTAGATTTTAATTGATATAAAAGAATGCAAAGCATGACCCTTAGGTTCCAATTTTTTGCATATATTAATGTCTTGCCATAATCTATCAACCTGCCACATTTCATCGAAATCTGAGCTCAGCAACTCTGTCTGCTCCCTTGTAAGTTAATAATACATATTTTATTTTCTTTTCCCCCCTAACTAGCAATCATCATTATCTTACATAGTTAAATGTAAGTTCTTTATATTTAAATCCTTCCATGGCAGAAATCTGAGCTCAGCAACTCTGTCTGCTCCCTTGTAAGTTAATAATACATATTTTATTTTATTTTCCCCCCTAACTAGCAATCATCATTATCTTACATAGTTAACTGTAAGTTCTTTATATTTAAATCCTTTCATGGCGTTAATGAAGCACAGCTTCATTTTTTAAACAGTTACAATGCATAGAAGTTAATCATAGATATTCTGTGCCTTTCAGAGAAAATGCAAGGCCTGAGATAACTAATATTTTTGAGGCCCTTCAAAATTTAAAATAAAACTATGGACAAGAAAATAAAAACAATGATATTTAATTTTTATTCAGTTATAACATTTATTTATTTCACAGAAGCTTGCTTACATTTAAAATGACAAAATTGAAAAATATATAATGGTAAAAAGCCTGTAAAATTGTGAGGCCCGGAGTGCCGCCCCTCTTGCTTCCCCTCTGATAGGCACTGAGTAGAATCATTGAAAATCTTCAATATTAAATATAAATAAATTGGCTACTATCTCAAACATTGATTGTCAGAAATCATTTTTTTTTTCATTTATGATCATTCATGTACATTTATTCATTTGCACAAGTTGTGAATCAATTTGATAGCTCTCCAATAAGCTAAAAATGCTACTAATAAAGAAATACAATTTTAATCAGAACTTATAATGCTATTACTATTTTATATGTTGAATAATATTTTAACTTTTAATATTATCTAGTTTTTATTTTATAAGTTTAGATTAATGTAATATTTTAGAAATTATTATTTCTTTTGTTTTGTGAAATTTAAACTATTTTCCAGTTATAAACATATAACTTTTAATAATTGACATAAATTCACTTTGTTTCTTATAATTTTGTTTGATGAATGAAAATATTAGCAGTTATTATTTTATGTAATAAAAAAATTATTTGATTGCTTTTTAATAAAACTGTGATTTATCTATATCA
>AYEL01074749.1:0-24888 GCA_000484575.1 Olivierus martensii | reverse complement strand
TCGCACTAATCGAAATTGCATTATTCAAACTCGCACTAATCGAGGCCTTCCTGTACTATATCTAGTGGTGGCGACTTATAGAGCCTATCACAGGCTGGCCAATACCATGATGGGGTACTATCCGGATGGATCAACTATCCGGTTGGCTCTATGATGGTCAACCGGATAGTTGAAGGATGGGGTTCAACAGGCCGGGCCTGATCTCTCCTGAAAAACTGGAGGTGTGGCACCTAGATCCTCCAGGATGGCGGCCAGATGGCAGAGGAACTTAAGAATTAATAAAATTAATTTTATGCAATTATTCAATTAAGCCCAAAAATATAACGTCGGCCGGATAGCCGCGTGGTAAAGCTTCGGCTTACCACCCTGGAGGATCCGGGTTCAAATCCGGGTCCCACACCTCCAATTTTTCAGGAGGGGTCCGGGCCCGGCCTGTTGAACCCCATCCTTCAACCATCCGGTTGACCCCATCATGGGTGCTTGCCAGCCTGTGATGGGAGCTATAAATGGCCGCCGCCAGATAAAGAATATCCCATGAGGATATGGCGGCGTAATAAAACTAACCTAACCTAACCTAACCAGATGGCAGAGTGGTAACGCTGTCGGCGTGCCACGCAGGAGGACCCGGGTTCGCCTCCCAGATCTGGTCCCGGATTTTTCGGGGTACTGGGCCCAGTCCGGTGATCCCCGTCCTTCACCATCCGCCCCCCTAGACCGGTGTGGGTACAGCCCGTGAGGGACTCCCCGTCCCCTTAGTAATCTCCCTGATTGGAAAGGGGGCGTAAAATATATAAAAAAAGATCCTCCAGGGTAGTATGTCGATCAGATGGTCGGCCACGCGGCGACCATCTGATCGACTATAAAAAAATGGAGTTAATCAATTTGGTTTCTGAGAAGCTCATGTTATACTTTTTATGGAGAGAAAAAATCTGTAAAATTGATTATGTGCTTTTTTACTAGTTAAATTAATGCTGTACTTTAGTTTTCGTCATTTTTTAATATGACCATTGTTAGAAATAGCTTCACAAACTGCAAGATGATGTCAGTGAAATTTAGTTTATTCAAACTGCGACAGGCAACGATGTATACTGTATTTATTATTATTGGATAGATTTCACGAGTAATCAAGTTATCAGCCAAAACAAGCTATTGACCGAAAGTAAAAAGCAAGACAACAGATCTCAAATATCAGCAAAGATTTCCTGAAGAAAAATTTTTACTTTGACAGATGATAATTTATTACTCTTCCGAAAACCAGTTCTCGTACAAATGACTTATTAAAGGTTGGTTAGGTAGGTTAAGCCGCCATATCGCACGAAGGATATACTGTATCTGGCAGCGGCCACTTATAGAACCCACCACAGGCTGGCTATCTCCCAGATGGTTGAAGGTTGGGGTTCAAATGGCGGGACGGCCCCTCCTGAAAAACTGGAGGTGTGAAAACACGGATCCTCCAGGGTGGTAAGCCACAGCTTTACCACGTTGCATCAGGCCAACGACTTATTAAAGCGTTTGAAAATTATTGTGTCGGGAAGGAATTCGTATGAAAGACTTTTTTTGTCAACAGATGACGCCACTTTACATTCTCTAAAAATATTGTGACGGGGCGAGACAAGCGCTTCCGCAGGCTCTCCACCTCTGCGGAGGGGTCAGCTGAATTGTGGAGGACATTTCAAGAAGATAAACATTTTCAAGAAGTGGAACTCGAGACTCGAACCCAATCCTCCAGCGTTTCATTCGGCTCACCTGGCTAGTATGAAAGATTCTGAGGCAAAGACTTTTTCTGAATAAGCCAGTTTTCTTCAGTAGTCGCCGGATTGACTACGTAGAAACTTTTTAGTTTTTCTATATGGTTTTATGCAGGTTTCCACTCGTGTGGGGCATTTTTATGCCCACACGGGTCGCCCATACCTGTGATGGAGTCAGTCATCAGAGGAGGATGTGATTAAACGAGCTAAGCCCAGACCCATTCTAAAAAAAGTGGAGATGTGGGACCCGAGAATTGAAGTAGAAACATAACACGCTACCACTGCGGCTATCCGGCCGACAAATAGACATTTTCCATGGTGGGAATTATCCTAAGAGCCAGAAATCCTAATTTTTGGGTTAGTTTTACTTTACAGACATAATTTGAACTCTGGATATATTTTATCTGGCGCCGGTCACTTTTAAAGCCCATCACAAATTGGCAAATAAACGTTTCGGCCTTCGATCAAGGGAGGACCGACTTCGATTCCAGATTTCATCTTTTGAATAATTCACACAAGAGTTCGGATCAGACCCATCAATTCCCGTCCTGCAGTCCAGTCAGGTTGATTCCTCCACGAGTATGGCCAGCCTCGCAGAGCTTGAATTCGCTCTGCCGCTTGTAACTCAATAAGCTGGGAATTGTCAGAAAATCTTTAGTACTGTGGGATCATTTATTTATAGAATCAAATATTATAAAAAATTATCTAATGGCGCTCTATGACATCCATTTTATTGTAAGATTGCTACTCTGCCAAATCAGGGTGATAACAATATTATCATCATAGAACTGGAGATATCTGTTGCCAACATGCTCCAATAGTAGAAACTTAAGTAGTTAGCTTCAAAATTAGATTTGAAAATAATAATACGAATCAATAAGCCTAGAATGGCCCCACCATTTAATAATTGGACAACGATCAAAAAGTGGGGTTAAAAATGTGTGTAAAAATTAATTCAGATATAAAATTAGCAACAGCTGCTTCATTGACGTCATTGCTTTATTTTATTAAACCGTAAAATAAGTATCCATTTCTAACTTGCAGGTATTTTTATTATTACATATCGCCCCCTTTCCAATCAGGGAGATTACTAAGGGGGCGGGGCCAGTTCCATCCACGGGCTCACCCACATCTGTGGAGGGGGCCGGATGGTGAAGGACGGGGATCACCGGGCCGGGCCCAGTACCCCGAAAAAATCCGGGACCAGACCCGGGTCCTCCTCGTGGTACGCCGATAGCGTTACCACTCGGCCATCCGACCGCTTCTAACTTACAGGCTAGCAGCTGGATGGCCGCGTGATAACGCGTTGGTGTGCCACGCAGGAGGACCTGAGTTCGCATTCTGGGCCCGGCAGCTTGCGAAAAGCTTTTTCGGGGTTTTGGATCAGGCCCGTATCGCGGGCCTGATCCAAAACCCACGGGATGCATCACACGGGTGTGGATGCATCCCGTGGTTGGAACTGACTTCGCCCTTTAGTAATCTCATTGATTGGAAAGAGGCATAGCCCAGAAATGATTATATAGTATTGTATTATAATTTATAAGTATTGTATATTAACTCGTTTTAATACAACTTGTTTCATAATACTGTAGATGTAATATTTTATTTGCTTTCGCAGCTTAAAATTTTACATCTGAAAAAATTATTTTTCATAGAAATTTTATTGGATTTGGGAATTTTGTAAAGAAGAATCATATTCAGGAGAAAGAAATAATTTTATGGCAAAAAATAAACGTTATTTTCTTAGGTATTTAGTTTCGTTGGATTTAATAACTTTTTATGTTGAAACAATTTCATTATATTTTTTGGTAAGATAATGCATATTTGGATGTTGATTTTTTAAATAATCTATTTTTTGGGAGCAAATATTTTTTACTTGTGTAGAGAGAATCTAGCAAAATCCTTGTATTACAGATTGCTTTTTAAATTTTATATAACATAAAAATATTTTATAAGTGTCAAGAGGATAGTTGATCAATATTTCCCATAGAGCAAAGTTTTTTTATCTGAAAAAAAGAAGTTTGAAAAAGCAAAATAGACTATGCTAGTTACTTCATCCTCCTTACATTTTCACCTGCAAGTTCATAAATGTTTATTTGCACGTCACTATAATCTATACACACGAGAAGAGATTACGTAACAAGAATAATTTTTCTTAACAATTCTACAATTGCAAAATTGATGTCAAAACATATGAAAAATGATTATCTATGAATTTAAATTCCTTTATGCATGATTTAAATAGCTGCTCTCTTCTTCTTTAGTATTCTGCCAGGATTGACAAATCCAGTGAGCATCATCATCTTGGGCTCTTGCTTTCAAGTCCTTGTAGCTTCCCCTCCTTTAAAGTCCTCGATATTTTTGTTCTTCTTCTCCTCTTCTTATTTTCTTCCACCATTCCTTCTAATACTTCTTTCATTAAGATTATTCTCTCTAATCACATGTCTAAATCAATTTGCTTTTCTTCTCTTTATAGTTTCTATTAAATATCTTTTTTCCTTTATCCTGTTTAGACCTCTTCATTTTCAGTCCAATTTATCTTTTTCATTCTCTTCCACACTCCTTCCATTTCAAAAGCCTCAATTCCGCCTATATCTGTCTCAAGGACAAAGTTTAACTGCTCTCTAGTCTATATTTACCAAATATACTGCTAAAACTTTATAAAAAATATTATTTTTACATCATCGTACAATGCAGAGCTAAAAAAATTGGAAACATTATAGTGTTTGGATATTTTCCCAATCTTAACAAACAGCAATAACTCACTGGATTTTTATTAAAATAATTTGCTGCGTATTATTATCGATTAGTAAAATCTTGATTGATATATTGTTATAACAGTAGCCTGGTGGTTAGTAATGCCAGAAAACTCAAACTTTTTTTTTAATTCCTTGAATGAGTATTTTATCAATCAATTTTTAAACTATGAATATTGACAAGTTTTAGGTAGTATGCAAAATATTTTTACTGGCTAAAATTAATCACAAAGCGGATTTTCCAAGATATATTTAAACATATTGTATACATAATATGTCTATCATAATTTCATGTCATATTTCATATTTATTATAATTTAAAATCATATTTTTATGAATACTGTACTGTTGTTTGTGTGTGATATTTTATGATACCATAATACCAATATATCCTTTAATTAAAAAAAAATTGGTTTACTTATTATCTATTATTAAAAAAGACCATTCAGGGCAATGTTATCTTCAACATTATTATTATTCTAATATTTTTAAGTATTTTTGATTCCTATATTTTTTATAACAGTCTTTATTTATAAACTAGCTGAAACTCGCAAAATTTTTGCGGTTATAAACATTGTAGATATTTTAATAAAAGTCTGCTGCAATTAAACCTCTTTATTTATGGGATTTCGCGTTTGTATTTGTCCAAAAACTTTGACACAATTAAAACTTTTTACCCTTGAGAAGGCAACATATAATTGGCGTGAGTAAAAACAGAGTGAGGAATGTGATCCTGGATCTATTAAATGACTGTCCGTTTTTGTTGTGAATTTTTCTTTTTTCTGTAAGCTAATTCCGTGGTAGAAGCATTCAAGAAGCATTGCATTTTTACATCAGACCAAATCTATGCATCGCACCCATCGCACGTTGTACACTCTCCAACGAAGAGCTTCAGGAACACCGTTGCCAGATCTGAATTGGTGAAAGTAGCAAACTGAAGGATTATGAGACGGTAAGAAATTTAGTCCGTTTTTGTTGTGAATTTTTCTTTTTTCTGTAAGCTAATTCCGTGGTAGAAGCATTGCATTTTTACATCGGACCAAATCTATGCATCGCACCCATCGCACGCTGTACACTCTCCAACGAACACCGTTGCCAGATCTGAATTGGTGAAAGTAGCAAACTGAAGGATTATGAGACGGTAAGAAATTTAGAGACTATTTGACAAATTAAAAATGAAAATCATGTGCAAAAAGTTGCTAGATTAAATAACAAATATAATTGTAAAATTTCTACAAAATTCTAAAATTTAAAATAAATCAAACTTTGTTGTATGGCAACAATGGCAATGTGGTTTCTTCAGATGTAATAATAGTTGCAATCTCTAACGAAAAGAATCAGGAAATACAATTTAGCCGTTCTTACGTTTTAAGCGAATTTCAGAGTTTTAATATATATAAGTATAGATATATAAAGAATAGTAACAGCTTTGGTAATAATACATCACCAAGTGGGCAGCATTCGAGATTACCTGCCGCGAGTTTTCGCGTCTATCAGTAGTACGACGAACTGAGATCAAGCCATTGCTACATAATTATACGTTCATGTACTGTATATAAGCGAGGCGCGGCAAAAACTCGCTACAGATAATCTCGAATCTTGCCAATTAATGTAACATATAATAGTTAGCAAATTAGCGATCGACTACACTAGTGGTCTCCAAACTTCTTTGACTGCGTACCCCTAAGACTGAAAAAATAAATGGCGCGTACCCCAACTGATTGAGCAGATATCTATTGTAATTGGTGTTTTAAAGAGGAAATAAGGCCTTATGTAATATCCAAAAAAGCTATAATTGAACATTATTTTTATTATGAACATAGATGCTTATTTATTTTTATTAAAATTTAATGAGAAGAATGGGCTTGCATTTGTTTAATAATTTCTGAAAATGCTGATTTGATGTTATCTGACACTGCGATACGTAGGTCTGGTTCCGAGTTTAATTTATTTCGATATTTAGTTTTAATACTCAGTGATCTAGCAGCTTGTAGAGTTTACAAACAATATATAAAAAATGTTTTCAGTGTACCCCCAGGTATCGTCTCGCGTACCCCCTGGGGTACGCGTACCACACTTTGGAGACCGCTAGACTACACGTTAAAAATAAAACAACAACATTTTAATATAAAATATGGATTTTAGTAGTTTACTGAAATAACATACAACAAAATACTCGACATCCGCCATTAATTTTGTAACTGGATTATAATGATCATGTGATTATTGCACGTGACTATTATAATCCAATGATGTTAATCAAATAGTAAAGAATATCACGTATTACAATACGTGATATCACTCAAAGGAACAGACGTAAAATAACACCACCACTTGGTCACTAAGCCTAATCAAAGTCTAACCTAAGGATATCAGAGAAAAATTCTCTGATATCGGAGAAAAGGAATCAGAGAAAAATTCAAAATTCTTTAAAAACGTTTTAATATGAAATCTGAAATTGAATAGATTAACAAAATAATATACAGCACAGTACTTTATATCTGCCATTAATTTAGTAACTGAACAGTCTCATTGAGGGTCAGGTGCAACAGTCACGTGCCCATTATGATCCAATGAGACTTCTCAGTTACCAAACGGCTTGGTCACTTAGGTAAAGTATCACGTGGTTATTGTAACCAATTAGATCGCTGAAAGGAACAGACATAAGGATTTTATTATATAGATCGGCATAATTCTGCATTCAGTTATTAATTTAATTACGTACCTTAAATATGGGACAATAAATATATTATATACATATGAGGAAATAGATGATGCTCATAAAATTCAAAAATAATGTTATCAGAATTATTAAATTCAAAAAAAGTGCATAAAAATATAGGAAAACGCCAATTATTGTAATCAATACTGTTTTTTGCTATCACTTATTTGATCTTGACAAGCTTGGGATCACATAGGATTAAAGGAAACGGAAACTATCGCTTAACTTCTTTGTAAGGCCACTAGGCATTAAACTGTCCCTCCACAAAATGTTCATTAAGCACGAATTATGAAATCCTTTATAAAATAAAAATTAAACATAAACATGCATTAAGTTAATTAATTACATATTATCATCCTTCAATGCAAGTACCTCCCAATATTTCGTGTTATTTCATTTCTTATACAATACTGTATTTTTAATAATATTTCAGCATAAAATAATTTGGAACAGAAATAGTGAAGCAACAGTTCATGGCCATCAAAAATATTTTATATTTTACAAAAATAGTTTCTGAAACAAAGTCATATTTTATTTCTTAAAATTTTTAAAATTCGCGATGATGCATTAAACAATGAATTTTGCGGAATGCGAATAATCCAATAAAATAAATATTTAAACTGTAAATCACGCTATTTCTTCTGACCTGCCCAACTTTTGAATTTAGTTCATTCTTGGAAAAGTTTCTCTATACTTGATTTAAAAAGTGCCTGTGGGATGGATTGCTGAGAAGTGCAGCTTTTAATTAAGCTGAACCATTGGATGAGTTAGTAAAGGATAACTGTGGGATATCGATTTAATTATAGTTGATATTAAAGGGCTTAATTTTAGTTTCGTTTATTCATTCGTATTAAAGTTAAGCAATTTAGTAAGGTTACACCTGAAGCATGTGAGATTGTCGATGCGATTTCCAGTTTTAATACTGAAGTCTTAAATTTGTTTCCTATTATTTAAATTTTAAAGATAATTAAAATAATCGTATCGGTTTTATAAATTAATACCCAACTTTATAATGATTTTCAGTTTTTTTTTTTCGAAGCTAATGCCTGCTAAGTTCCTCACTTAATTTTTGAACGAATTTATGATTTTCTCTATGTTCTGCCATTAAAAATAAGCTTGATTAAAAAATTTTCTTAATGTTACAAATAAAACCATTTAAAAATAGCGAGTATACAAACTTTGAGAATTTCGAACATTACATTTCTGCGAAATTTAGTAGATTGGTGAAGAATAGAATTTGACCTTGATGGGTCATTCGTTAATCCTATAGCTTCAACCATTTAAAAATGGTTTATATTCAGGTTTCTAAAATTTCTTCGTAATAAACTTTAAACTATTTAATTTTTACGAAATTCAGTAAACTTCTCATTAAAAAGGCCCATTCTGAAATGGTGGAGTTTACAGTCTCTCATTAGAGTTATAATGATATTATAATACCTGAATTTTTCTCTCATTCGTTAAAAACCGGCCATTTATCATGATCAAAATACTGACATTATGTTCTGAAGTGATCATATTAATACTTTTAAGCATCATTTACTGTAAAATATTGTATATAAAAAAATTTATTTTCATATTAGATAAAATCCAACAGAAACAGCATTTTCATCATCAGATTAATATGCGCATATTTTAAGAATTTTTTCGAATATCGTAGTTTAAATTACTTTACTGATAGCAAACTTAGATATCAAATATTGAATATTTTTCATTAAATAACGCATATCTTGAGATTCTCAAACATAAAATTTAATTTATTCTAAAAGTCTTATATATAATTCAATTATTAATGATTTTATTTTTTAAAGATAATTAAAAAAAAAACATTAAAATTCTACCATAAATTGCTTATAAATTAAATAATTTCATTCATTTAATAATAATAATTCAAAATTCTCAGCTATATTAAAAATGTCAGAAGCCACGGAATATATTTAAATCGATTAAATAATTATATTCAAAACAAAGAAATTTCATTTAATGTTTAAGGGCATCAATCGATTTCCGTTGTCTGTCTTACAAAGTAGGTAATTGGCCAGATTTCCTTTCGATTCGGAGTGACTAAGCTTCCTGTTCTGATTCAATTTGATTAGGAACGGACTTATTCTGTCCAGACATATTCTGTCCATTATCGAGATTCTGACCCATTCTTCATACACGCATCGGTAACAATAGTAAATACGCTACTGCACTTACAAACATTGCTTGCGTATGAAAAACATAAATCGGAATAAAATCGATTGGATTATCCAATTATTACATATAAAGGCACAAAACATTTACAGGAAAAATTTTAATTATTAATAAAATAAATGTGATAATGGTGATAATGGTAAATATAATTATTCTAAAACATTACGGGATAGTTTATTGAGATTTTTATGTTGCCATTAAAATTTTGCCTGCAAACAATTTTTAGCTAGAAAAGAATAACTTAAACAATTTTAAAACATTTTTAATTGGTCTTGTACCATCCCAGTTTTCTTTCTGTATCGTTTGATAAGCAGAAATTTAAATGGAAAGTAAATAATTAAACATTGTTGAGTGTCTAAAACGTAACGTAATGATTAATTTCTTCTAATTAATGTATCCTTATGCATTTTCCTTGTTTAGTGGCTTTTGAATAACAGATGTTTAATGCAAGCGTGACGGTTAACACTAATATCTTCTTTAAAATATTATAAAAATTGGCAAAAATAATAAAAATGCATCGTTTTACTTGTGAAATTTTTGTTCTGTATAGGTTGTCGTACCACGACGGTCAACAATCCTGTTTATTTGCGACAAACAATCCTTGTACAGATTAACTTGTGAATAAATTATTTTTAAATTACGCCAAAAAAAAAAGAAAAAAATTTGGTAAAAATCACGTTTTGTAGCATTTTTCTCAAATTAACATGTTTTCTTCTGAAGTCATTACGTCGTCACCGATTCGTTTTAAATATATTTATTTTCGTATTATTATGTTTTTAACGAATTATTCATTTTTTTAACTCTTACAAATTTGTTTATCGAATTTTAAAACGCAATAACTTGCCTGATTCATTATCGAAGGAAGGAATATGATTTAAGAAGCGGGCACGATTTCGTGTTATACCCGTAAAAAATAAGTTATAACGCACGTTTTTGTTTACCTATTTTCTCGGAATACTTGTTATTTTCGTTGATGACATAGTTGACGTTTCTGTCGAATAAGTGACATCATTCGGTCCCCTCGAATCCAATTAGGTCAGAGGTCGCAGACGATCAACCTTGACATCGGCCATATTGTTCGTGGTTAAAAAGCAGACGTACGCTAATCCGACCAATGGGACAATAGAAACGATCGGGATTTCAACCAATAGCAGTGACAATGTCACAAAAGTTCCAAACTCAAGAAAGAGGAAGCGATATTTTCCCATTCGACTCTGTTGCTGCAGGAACGATATTTTTAACACTTCTAACGTAACAAAATGAATCAAAGGTAAGGTTATATAAAAAAAAAAGTTTTATTTACTTTTTAATTCCTTCATTTATATCTGGCAGTACTAAAACAACAGGTAGGCTTTCCAACCAATCGCTACTCGGCTTACAATTAAAACTTTTTTAATCATTCACGTGTCATTTATTTTTAACCGTAGCTGAATTGAATTAAACTAATTTACTTGTAATTTTATAAAGTAAATTAATTTTCTCCCGATATTTCCGTTAATTTAATTCGATAGTTTGAATTAGTAATCACGTATTCGGTAATCAAAACACGCGATGATATTTTTCATATTCAAATCAGGTTTTTTGAACACGTCATTTTTTAACAGATCATCTTTGCTCATTGTGTTACTGTTGGGGATTTTTTCGTCCCTAGTCTGCATCCAATCCAAGGAGGAAGAGAAGAAAGATTCTAAAGTATTGAAAAACTCTCCAATACACCTGGTCCAACAGTTTTTAGGCTTTCCCTTCCGAGGACAAGCTGCCAGTCCCCTATTCTCTCTGATGTCGCCTTTCCACAGATTACCCTTTTCATTTTATAACAAAACTGCCTCCACCACTACTACCAGCATAAAACCTACCGAATCTTATACAAGTAGCAGTACTACAACTACCACTACCACCACCACCACAACCACCACTACAAAGCCTCCACCACCTTCTGACGTCCCACAATTGTTATCTAAATCATCTGACAGTCGACCGGACTCTGCGGAGACTTCCAAGACGATTTACATACCGTTAAAATTCGTATCCAACGCGAAACCGTACAGAATTGTGGTCCAAGACCCACAAACCATCGAGTGAAACGTATGTCATACGTACGAACGCTGTCTCCATCTTTCATGCATATAATTTATCCATTCCTGAAAACACATACATCTTGTTTTCTTTTAAATAAAAACGCGTATTTTCCTTGGAATTTTTATGTATATTCATCAATGTAGTAGATGTAATTATAAAATAAATATAATAAAAATCGAGGATAATTTTAAATATATACGTTTTGTTTAACTTTTACATAATTCACATCAACAAGAACTTTGTCGTTGCGAAATTTTTTGCCGTTTACAAATAAGAATGAACGGATGAAATTACAAACTAAGTAAATTTTTCCAGGTAAAAGATTAAACGAAAAAGTATTTTTAAGGTGATTAAACTGTAATTATAATGTAATTAGTAACTTTTTTCTCGTAAAAACAGGTAATTATGATAATAAAGACAACAATAAAGAATCAAAACAGCAGAATTTTTTTTATATTCTAACAAATGATTTAATTGAAACTCGGGATATAAAGATCATATTCGTTTATACATTAAAGATATCGATAGATGAATGATTGTTTTCGTAAAAAATTCTGTATAAAATCTATATTTTAAATTAATAAAAAAAACTACAGTAGGTATAAAATCAAATCTATCAAATCGTTAATTAATTAATTAATCGGTCCACTTTCTAGGAGGAAAAATTACAAATTTTTCCTTTAAGACAAGTAGACTGATAGAAAAATATATAAACGAGGTCATAGAATAATTTAATAATAAATGAATGGGAAAAAATTGTACTTGTATACTATTTCAGAAGTAATTTTTGTATAAAGAATTAATAAAACTAGAGAATTTTCGAAATTTTGATAACTTACCCGAAAATCTGTAATTATCGTTCTGAACCTATTTACAAAAAATAACTAATAAAAAAACATTTCAAAAATTTTAATTAGTCTTATAATTTTATGCAACTTTTATATGAAATTGTATAAAAATTACACGAAAATTCAATTTTTATTGGGATTCCAATTTTGTTTATTTAAGACAATTTAATCATCTGGAGTATGGTACCATATAGTATTCTGATCGTTTAACGTCTTTATTTTAGAATAATCCACTTTTTCTTACAGCTGATTAGTAATTTAAATTCATAAATCGCTTCACTAACCACGATGTTTTCCTATTACAGTCACTTATCACGAACTTAAACACAAAAACCACAGAAAAAAGGTTTTTAGGGACAGTATTAGGTAGAGAGCACGGAGAAGTTGGATCAATGACATCGAAAATAATTGCTATTTATCAATAAAAAATTCCATATTATTGAATATTTGCTCTAGTCATTTAAGCAGTTAAAAAAAAATATTTAATACACGGGATAATTCAAAATTCATTGACATGGTAAAGAATTCCATGAGAAGTCCGAATAATTGAGATTCACTATACAAAATGCGGAATGCCAAATCCTATAATAGCCATAATACTGATCCAAATCGCTTTTGACGTCATTCAATTGGCTATATCCGTTCGAGTTAGGTCAAAACTAATAATAAAACTTTTAGAACTATTCAGGAATGTATATAAAATCGAACTTTATGTACTGATCAAGTTTTGATTAAAAACTTGATTATATCTATATGCTTTTTCTATAATATTAATGCGATTTGCAAGTATTATACAATTCTTAAGAGAAATGCTAAACGAAAATAAATGAAGCACTTTAATTCGACAAAGCAATTAACAGGAATATTAAAATTTATTATTAGTAAAAGTATAATTACTAATAATACAAAGTAGATAAACGCTCATATGACCCTCCTCAGCGGCATTTAACAAGTAAACTGAACAGTTCAAAATAATTTTAAAAATTAATAAACATGATAGATTTCCTTTCAAAACGCATGTTTTATTGAAAAAGTTCTAGTCTATTATTTAGATGAACTATCATCGCAATTTATTGTTTCAGTTATTGTATGCCAAGTTTATATACAGACCAGATTTTTTCTATATTTTAGATTAATCAGAATCTAATTCACTGAAGTATTATTGTGTGTGTAACGTTTTGCAGAATTTTTTGCAATCGATTTTTAATTCTCATCATCACTTTAATCTCAACTTTTCAGAAAAATATAATTAGTATAAGCAACTGCTTTATTGCAGAAAATTATTATTTTTGATTCAATACGTGATATTTCATCTGTGTAACTAGATTTTCCTTATTTTAAATATTGTAATTTGGGATTAATCAAATATTGACAGGACTTCGGTGATGATTTGATTTTTAAACATGAAAATAAAAAAAAATACGTTTATGTTTGAATTTTTGTTGTTAGTTCCGGCCAAGCACAATGCCCTCCTCTTCTTTCAGTATGAAACATTGATATATTGAGTGAAAGCATATGAAAAGGAAACGATGGAAAGTTTCGATATTTTGATAATTTGTACTATATACATAAACTGTAAGTATAACTTTGTAATTAGTTTTGACACAATCACAATCTCCAATGAATATAAACTTAAAATTTAAAAATTTTGAAGTAGCTTTATAAATATTAATTGATCTGATGCAATGCAAATTCTCAAATATTTGAATAAGAGGAATGTTTTTTTAACCATTATATATCAAACGAATTAAAAGAAAAAGGAAAAAACAAAAAGTTTGTGTTTTGATTAATAAAAACATGAAGAAAAATATGACAAACAAAATGAAAAATAATTTTGTTTGAAATTAAACTACAGAATTTTGAGATAAATTTTTTCATTTGTATAAGAAATGTGCAACATGTATTTGGTACTCATTTTAGATTTTTTTCTTTATATAAATGTTAGTTCTAATTAATTATTGCAGAATAACATTTTTGTTATTCTATTTTCAATTTATTTAATTTTTGAGTTATATAAAAATTACAATTTATAATTTTTATTTATTATTCTAATCTAAAATCTTGATTATTGTTCATACTTTTATTGGCACTTAGGCTGAAAAATACAATAAAATCATATCATAATACCAATCAAATCATTACATATGCCAAGTTTTTCTCCTCTCTTGTTTTAAACATGTTTTAAATTTTCAAAATTCATAATACCAATCAAATCATTACATATGCCAAGTTTTTCTCCTCTCTTGTTTTAAACATATTTTAAATTTTCAAATTTATGATTTCAAAAATACAAATCCAGAAAAATTTTGATTATTCGATTTATTTTTATGTATTTACCTGTAATTTTATCAACAGATTTATGAAATTTATGTTTATAGATACACTATCATTAAGAATCCAATGATCCCAAATGCATTTTCATCAACAATGACATCATTTTTCCACCGATATAATACTAAGTTGTGGGGTAAAACAAACATCTGCCATAAGTTGCTATCCCTGCAGAAGGGTCAGCCAGATTGTGGAAGATGGTGCTAAGTGTGATCCAAATGAATAAATTTTTTTAAAGGATAAGACACAAGAATTGAAGTCCTTCAAAATGGAAAATCAAAGCATTTTCATGAGGCCAATTTGGTCAAATGCTCCTAAATATTAAAATCAATTAAGAAATGCTATTTGTTAAATTGTTGAAGTTTTTTGAGGTAAAAAACTGATTTTTACAATATAATTTTTATAACTGTAAACATTTTAGGAGCACTTTTAAAATTTTTATCACATACTAAGTATAAAATAAATATATTTATCAAATTTTCAATTCCTTTAGGTTATAACAACTCTTACTGAACAGATTGGTTAGAATTTAAATTGATGATAAAGGATGGCATATGGAATTCAAAGCTTTTATTTTATTAAAAACAATTTATAAATGCAATCAATCATTAATACATCTACAAAATTGTTAAATCACAATAACTGCCAAAAATGTCTTCAAATAACTAAAATTTTATGTATGAATAAATATTGTCCAAAAATGAAAATACTCTTTTAATCAATTAATTTTTGAAAAAATTTAATTTGAAAAGTTTGAATTTGGCCTTAAGAAATGTACAGGAGGAGAACACCAGATTTTAAGTGGACAGCATTCCAAAGATGTTATATTCAAATTCAATAAAAACCAATTATGCTACAAATGTTTTGAATATAATTTGCTTTTCAAGATTTGTTTGTATTTTAACATAAGATAAAGGAGAAGTATATTGTAAGATTAAAATACATTTTTAGGCTTTCTTGTTACCTCTTGTTATAACTGAAGAGGGTGCTGTGCCGAAATGCATTTTAATACCATGGTTGACTGCTTTATTTTAACTTTATTGAATGTATTATTAGGGTTTTAATTTTGGTAATTGTTAAATTGTTGTGATGCAAAAGGTTGTACAAAAAAAGGCTGTGTAACAAGAAAGCCTAAAAATGTATTTTAATTTGTTTGTATGTTCATAACTTAAAAATTACATTTACACTGAACTTAGAGATTAAAAAAAAATTATAGTGTGTTGTATGATATATATTATAGATCTGACTAATCAATAATCTTATATTCATCTTACTCTCTCTCTCAAAAAAAAAAAAAAAACTGATTATAAAGAAAGAATTTTTGTCAAAAATTCTGCCATTTTGAAATATTCTAACAACACATCTTTAATTTTTTCAAAAATTTTAAAATAAAATGATAAGTTCACAATCGATATTTGTAACAAGAGGAACATATGTATTAAAAAAAATCATATATGGAAATTTGCAAAAATACTTATTGGTACTTATTTTTGCATAATTTTTACTAATATGTGGAATATAAAAGAAATAATTGAGCAATCAACATTTTTCATTTTATTATAATCAACTTCTCATGGAAAATAACTATATTTCTGCATTAGTTATTATGACAATACTTCAATGTCATTTACATATAATTATATCAACAAACAATATATTTGATTACACTATTTTAGATTTAAGGCTTTTTTACAATGTTCTATTTATAAATTTTGTTTCTTTGAACATTTAAAATGATTTATTTATCTATATTAAATATTTTCATTTTTCAGACGAACTGGATGGTATGTTAAGATTTCCATATTTACAATACACATCAAAATATAATTTATTTCTAAGATTTGTACATCTCAGAAATACAATTATTGTTAAATTTAAAAAAATTGCACTTTAGAATATAGAATGTTAAAAATTTATAAAAATCAAATATATCATAGATAGTTTATAAATTATGCAAAGTAACATTGAGAAAAGAATTATTATTAAATCTATGAAATAAAGAGAAGAAAAAAATATCATATATTTACAAAATAAAAAACTAATGAGATCAACCTTCTTTGGTATTTTGAACTAATAATGCTGAATAAATAATTCTTTAATATATGCTCTCTCTTTTATTCAACAATATAATTTATGTATATATATATTCAAAACATAACAATACACAACAATTAATACAACATATGAATCTATGAAATTTTACAAAACTCATATTTATCCTTCCTCAATGTTTCAATATAACAAAACCAAAACTTTTTCAAACATAAATTATATATAACTATATGAAATAATAAACTAATGACCAGAATTAATACCCAAAATAATAATTAAATATAGATTTAAAGATCACAATAAAGGAAGCCCATGCCACATTTCAAGTAACATGAACAATTTTATCACAACCCTGAATTTCTAAATTTTTTAATACAGGATACTGTTTCGTATCAATTTAGAAACAATCACATTCTAATTTAGAATGAAGTTCTTTTAAATTTCTTCCATATAATTTTTGGACAAAAAATATTTATATAAAAAGTTCACACAAAAACTGGCAGGCAATGTTATTTAATTTTGAAGGAATTCAGGATTTTGAAGATGGTAAATTGGCATTCATAATAGGTATAATTAAATCATCCATATTGGGCATCACAAGAATTTTCTGGAATGCAAATATATTAATTTTTAAAATAATTTTATATAAAAAAATAATAATGAAAGAATGGAAACTAGAAGTCATCAAATGATAAACTTAAGTGCAATTACACAAATTTTGTTCAAAATTTAATTTTCAAACAACTTTCAAATTTAACACATCATTACAATCATATATTTTTCACATATTTGAAATAAATAAATTTTTAAATTAAATCTAATTTGATTAATTATTTATAAAATATTTTCAAACAGATCTTTAAATATAAGTCTCTCTAGCTTGTTTTCAAAAAATTATTTTCATAAGATGTCAAATTAAAAAGTTTTAGCATAACAAAGAAATAACTTTTGAACAGACATTACTTTCACTAGTTTCCATTATTATAGTAGGTTAAGAGAAAATTTAAAATAATAATTTATCATCAAATAAATTATTTTCCAAAATACACAATATAAAATAATTGCAAAAATTAACTAAACTTATTTCTAAGAAATTCATATGAATCATTCCACAAAAATTCTATAAAAAAGTCATTTATAAAATTAAGTATATGAATAAGAGCAGCAAGCAGCAAAAAATTCTATACATGATTTATGAATAATGGTAAAATTAAATTTCTCAATGAAATCTATTAAAACTGATGGGATAGTTTATTTTTATTTTATTTTTATTATTTTTTAATTTAAATAAAATGTTTGTGTGTCAGTAACTTAGGACTAGACTTATATCTATAATCAACATATCACAGTCACATTGATTATAGATATAAGTCTAGTCCTAAGTTACTAACACACTAACATTTTATTTATAGTCCTCTATATAGAGTTACTCTCACATATGTCATCACATAGGTTGAATTGGAATGGTTCTTTGCTTCTTCTATATTTTGCATTTAATTTTGACCCAAAACGGCTCTCTTAGTACTCTCTTGAGTGGAAAGGGGGCAAATCAAAATTTAGCCACCAAGCTTACCATATAAAAGAAAAAAAAAAAGAAAGATGGAATAGTTTATTGTTATTTAAAAACTAGATAGTTCACAAATAATAAATTTATAGTATTTTTTAAATTTGTAATTTTCTCCCTTACAAATAATTTTTAAAATTAATGTTTTAACTTTTTGATACTTCTCATTAATAGCTGTTTATTTTTCATATGGTGTATAAAATTTATTAGTTTTTATTGGTCGCAGTGCTTGGGCTGAAACACGCCCCTCCCTATTCTACTACTACTACTACTACTATCATGTAACATTTTATTGTGAGCAAATTGTGTATTATCTACTTTTCTAATAATGGCAAGACGCTCATGGCCCCTTGGGGTCTGGCTACTACCTCTCCTTCCTCTAGTGACCTGCCACACTCCTTCTGGTAGGAACCTATACCCTATCCTTACCTTTCCCTCCAACCGTTCTCACTTCATCGTTCTATTTCCCAGGTTATACCTATGAGTACGCCCAATCTAAACTTTTAAATTAAATAAATAAATAATTCAAGAATCATATGTAGGCGCGCTGTGTTGGATCACTTTAGCTGGATTATTTTCGAGAATTTCTCCGTTGCGGTGCATCACGTAGCGTGGCATTGCCTATCTGATGCACTTATACAAACGCTGGTTGGAGTCGGTGGCATGACGCGCTCGATCGCTTCAGGTAAAGTAAAATTTTACCTTTTAAATTGATATATTGGTGTCTGTATTATAATAATTTATTTTATATGTATATATTTAAAGTTTCAATAAAATATTTATTTTTGCAAATGGCATTAATATATCGGTAACTAAAAATCAAAGATCATGTAATTTATCGTTTTTAAAATTTTTATCAAATTTTAGAGTGATAAAGTTGGGGGTAGGCTTATACACGGGTTATGCATTTTTACCGATTTTCAAACTCCAAAGTCGGGAGGTCAGCTTATACATGAATCAGCTTATATTTGAGTATATACGATAATTAACTTAATATCAATATGAATTAACGTTGACAACATTCACTCCTTATAGCGTACTAGTTTTAATATTAATATTAGTTTTAATATTTTTAATATTACTATAATTTATTTTTGTAAATATTGTTATATACAATGTTATGATACCATCAGAAATTGTTTCCCGGGATTCTAGGGTTTATCCCGGTATTTCCTGGTCTGAATTACTAACTTCAATAATCAATACTTATAGTCTAACACAATACACACATATTATATATATATTGCAGCATTCGAGAAAACTCAAGTAATTAGGTTAATGAAAATTGTTTAAGTAATTTAGAACATTTGAAATTAGCGCAGTAAGTCGTCTTTGGTTTTCTTCTTCTGAATCATTGCAATCTGATTTGTCACATTCCAGCTGCGAAGAAGAGGGTGACACTGAGAGCAAAAGACAGCAGGGTGAGCAGATTGTGAGAAATTTGCACATCAAATCAAAAAACAAACTGAATGTGTTTTAAAGACCCTCAAAATGAAGCTGAAGGTCAATCACTTGCAAAGAATATTTCTAAGGATTTCAAAATCTTTGAGGCAACTGGTAAAAAAACAACAAATGTAATAAAATTAATAGATGCTCTCGAATCTATTCCACCAATAACTGTAGAAGCTGAAAGGTCCTTTCGGCTGCAGGACTATCTATAACTAAACTTAGAACTAGACTCAGCAATAAAAGTATAAATTGCCTGTGTTTCTTACATTCATATTAAATGTCAATTGCCAAATCAGTCTGAAAATAAACTAAAGTTAAATAAATTTTTTTAACAATGTAGTCACTACTAGTACTCACTAGTCTGTCATGGTTTTAAAAAAAATGTTAATTTTCCGAAAATTTGAATTCGTTTTAATTTGTTATTTATATATATATATAAAATGCTGTGAAATATTCAGTTTTAATTCCATTTATAAAAATCTTGGGAAATCCTGTGATCCCGGGAAAAAAACATTTTTTATTCTGGAATCCCGGGATTACCAATATCTGGGAAAAAAACAATCCCTAGATATCATATTTTTAATTTTAAATGTATTCTTATTTAAGTTTTTTGCATTTGAATAACATTCTAATATTTATTTGTTTTTTGTAATGTGTTGAGGATGGCTTAATAAAGCCGAAAGTTCTTCAATTATATTAAAGAATATTTCCACTTTTGATTTGTGCTATGTTATTCATGATTATGCAAGAAATGGGATGAACATATGCAATATCGAAAATTTAAAAAAATCTAAAAAAAATTTATTTTTAATTTTTATAAAATCTACAACTAATCCATTGGTCACATGCTAAGACTGTTTAAAGCTCTACTTTTCTACAGTTATCATCATCATCATCATCAATCATATCCAAGCAATCCATCTTTGAATGGAATGAAGTAGTTGACTCCTCTAAAAGATTTTGACATTGGATCACAGTGATTATTATAAATATGTTCTGATTTATTCTTAATGTTTTTGAATAACAATAAAATTTGTGTTGCTTCCCAAGTGTGCAAGCTTCAAAGAAAAAGTTGTTTATTCCACTTGAGCTTAGGCTTTCTATATTATTTTGAGTAATAGTTTATTGTTTATATGACCTAGTTTTTCATGCCACATTTGTAGGTTTGAACAGCCTGAGACATTTGACTCAATTTCAAAGGCTGTGCTGAAGAGCATCAAGTATAAATTGTTTAATTAATGCAACTGTTACTAGTTCATTTACCTTGGAAAATTTTCAATTGGTTGTTTTTTTATTTTTCATTCACTTTTTGGTTAGAATACCTTTGAAGAATAGATTCTTTTTTAATTTTGATACAAATAAAACATTGATAATGATAGAGTCATATCAACAACAATAAAAATATATCCCAATCCTTGCTTCTTTGTTCCATATGACCAAATCATCTCAAAAGTCACTTATATACTGCATCTATCATAATCCTTTTCATTCTAGAATGTTTTCATACTTTGTCATTCAAAACATAACATATTGCATCACTCCAGCTGCAATTCTCAAGTATCTCATCTCCATTGCACTCAAACAATTTCTATGCCTTTCACCTCATACTCAGGTCTCACTTCTATATATCAATGTTGGAATCAGAACAGTCTGATATACAGCCATCCTAGCATTCTTTGACAGATTTTCATTCCTCACATACCTTCCAAGTGCATCCACAACTTTTAATTCAGCATTTACCCTTCTCATAATTTCATCATTAATGTAGCTGTCTCTCTCAAACATACTACCAAAGTATACAAACCCATTCACTTGTTCCAGATTCACCCCATTTAGATCAACTTCACATCTTGTACATTCTTTATATCACTCAAACATAAGAATTTTTGTTTTCTCTGCATTTATTCTTATCTGTTTCCTTTGGCATGCTTCATTCAATTGTGCAACAAGCATCCTCAAACTTTGTTCATTCTTGGAGAGGAGAACAGTGTCATCAGCATACAACAGACAGCACACACTCTTATCACCCACTTCATTCTTAATTCATTCACAGCAATTTCCCTCACACATGCATCCATGTATATATTAAACAGACATGGAAACATCAGAAACTCTTGTTTCACCCCTTCTTCAATTTTAAACCATTCTGGCGTGCCTTCATTTACCCTCACATTTGCAGAATTATTATCATAAATTGCACTCACTGCTCCAAGCAGTTGTTCATTCACACCATATTCTCTCAGCACTTTCCACAGATTATTTCTATTCACTCCATCATATGTTTTCTCAAGATCTACAAAAACTCAGAATATCTTCTTCCTGATTAGGCGATACAGGAATCCCTTGATTAATGCAGTTAATAAATCCTCACAATACACCACATATATTAAAACCACACTAATCAAACTAAAAAACCAATGGGAATAATTATAATGAATCCTGGAAAATATCAAAATTATAAACATGTATTTTTTTCCTCTCTCAAAACATATCTATATTGCATTACATGTACTTTAAATCATTGAGTAATATGTATAGGTATTTAAAAATTTTATAGTAAAAATTAAAATTTATTTTTCACAAAAAAATAACTTATATTTTACAAAATTGCATAAATTTTGTAAAAAATAATTACATGTCCATAGACTTTGAGTACTGGAGAAGAACTGAAGGCAAGGCTGGCTATATAATATTGTAATGGCTATTATTAGGTAGTTGCCATTCACACTAAATTTATTAATAAATAAAATTACAAAACAAATTTAAAATATAACAATTAGATGATGAAAGTCATAATATTAACAGAGTTAAAAAAAATAAAAAAATTTATTGCAGTGTTCTAATCATGTAGACTACAATCCCCAACATTCAGTTGCCAATGCTTCAGAGGGTTTGCAAAAAAAAAAATTGCACTTGTTGAAGTGCACTAATCAAATTTGGCACTGCATATATTAAGGGATAGTCTCAAAATTTTTTGCGCACTAATCAAAACTGCAATATTCAAACCACACTAATCAAGGGATTCCTGTACTTCTTCCTAATCATACACATTGAGAAAATCTGATCCACATATCCTCTTTTACTCCTGAAGCTTCACTGCACATCTCATACTCTCTCATCAATCACCCTCTTCACTCTCTTAATCACAATCTTACCAAAGCAATCTTCCCAGCTTCTCTTAGCAAACTTATACTCCTATAATTCTTGTATTTACCTCTCTTACCATTTCCCATTCAGATGAGAACAATCACAGATTTAGTCGACTCACTTGAAACCATATCTTTCATTTAATACAGTTTACACAGATATCACATTCATTTGACAATAGATTTTTTTTCACCATACTTCAATCATCAGCTGTGATCCCATCCACACCAGGATTCTTACCACATTTCAATCTGCCAATTGTATTCGTAACCTCCTCTTCACTGATTTGCTCATCACACTCATACGTATTTCTTGCATTCATTCTTAATTTCCTCACTTTCACTCTCATCCCTTTCTCTAATAGGTTTGTGAAGCTCATGAAAATACTCTCTCCATCTATTAACTACTCTAGATTCATCCCACAACGTTATTTTTATCTTTCATACCATACACACCCATACTTTGTTCCCTTCTCAAATTTTTTATATATTTCCAGAACATTCTTTTATTTCCTTGAAAATCATTCTGCAATTTCTCATCTCTTATTTTTTGTCACCCTCTAGTTTAGATAATGATAAAATTTGTAAAATATTAATAAATTGATAAAACTAATGTATTAATAAATTACATTCAAAATTTAATTTAATCAATTATAATTACTTTTTAAATCAAATTTTCTGGTGTGAATGAATTGTATCAATGTCTTTATAAATAACTGAATTTTTTTAAAACTTATCATATATAACTTGTAAGCCAATACATGTATAAGCAAATTCCCCAACTTCGAGTGTTAGAACAATATGATATTCATTAATTTCTTTTATAATTAAAAAATTTTTTAAATCCTGTTCACTATCAGAATAAATAAGACAACTTAGACAAAATGTAAGACTTATAGTACTGAAATATCGTGATGCGATACAATGTAAAGAAAAAATGGAGAGCAGAACATGATCATGTTGTGTTTCTCTATAATATGATTTTATTGAAAAGTTTGTTCAGCAAAAAAATATCAAAGAAATATTAAAATTTTTCATCATTGCCAAATTTCAATAAAAATATTTAATAAAATTTAAATAATAAAAAAAGTTGGAATCAAAATATGCAATGGAAATTTTTCTGCAACTGATACAATTGGAAAGCTAATCAGCACACATCAGAAACACAAATCTGATATCCAAAAATCAGTTGAAAAATAATCACTATGTATTTTCTAAATGATCAGAATTATCTGAATATACATAAATTACTGATCAGAAACATCAGAGATTGCTATATTTTCATTCAATATTAAATGATGCATGGGCATTAGTTGCATCCTTGTTTATTAATTAAAAAAGATCAATCTACACATTCCCAATCTTATTTATGAAGTGCTTAGTAAATTAATATTTTTGAATTGATTTAAATATGAACATTTACCTACATCTTCATATTTTTAATAATATAATCAAGATAAAATAGGCATTTTAAAAAATAAATATGATGTATTCAGCCACTATCATAGGACATACATGTATTTTTTGTGAGCACAAAAAGGACACAACAGAACTGTTTCATATATTTTTGATCATATCTGTGCAGTATCCAATACTTAAATATTTACAAAAATATTAATTTACATACAATCATGCATAGCCACATTTTTTTAGCAAAAAAAAATTGAAAGAATCAATATGGTGGCAATCTTTGTTAGGAATAAATATGATGGGGTATATGACTGGTATAAAGGTATGATGGGAATGTGGCACAATTGAATCAGCAAATCTTACCATTTTACCAAAAATTTTTTGATTTGTGATTGACCCATGTACAAGCCAACTCCCCTTCTTCAGAAATTTTTCTAGGAAAAAATCCTTATCTTATACACAAGCATATATGCTAATTAAAAACCTATATTTTTACTTGAATCTAGAAATATTTAAATAAGAAATTATTAAAATATGTTAAACAATTTAAATTTCAAAATTACTTAATTCCTACTAAAATTATTATTTAA